>RXID01015202.1:0-11121 GCA_005019695.1 Trichopus zeylanicus subsp. travancoricus
CAATAGATGCAGTAGTAGTAGTAGTAGTTGTTGTAGTAGTAGTGGTAGTAGTAGTAGTAGTAGTAGCAGTAACAGCAACCGTAGTAGTTATAGTAGTAGTTGTTATTGTAGTAGTGGTAATAGCAGTAGTAGTAGCAGTAATAGTAGCATCAGTATCATCATTAGTAGCAGTAGTAGATGTAATAGTAGTGGGTGGAGTAGTAGAAGTTGTAGTAGCAGTGGTAATAGTAGTTGGAGTACTTGTGGTAGTAACAGAAGGAGTGGCAGAAGTAGTTGTATTAGTAGTAGTTGTAGGAGGTGTAGAGGTAGTAGTAGTAGTAGTAGTAGTAGTAGTACGAGTAGTATTAGTGGTGGTAGTAGCAGTACGAGCAATAGTAGTAGTTGCAGTAGCATCAGTAGTAGTAGTAGTAGTAGCATCAATAGTAGTAGTAGTAGTAGTTATAGGAGTAGCATTAGGAGTAGTGGTTGGAGTTGTAGTAGTGGTAGTACTAGTAAAAGTAGTAGAGGCGGAGAAGCAGGTGCAGTAGTAGCGGCTGCTGTAGGAGTAGTTGTAGTAGTAGTTGAAGGAGCAGTAGTAGTAGTTGTTATAGGTGTAGTAGTAGCAGTAGTAGTAGTAGGGGCATTTATAGTAGCGACAGTAGTAGTGGTGGTGGCAGTAGTAGTAATAGTAGTACCGATAGTCATAGTAGTAGTCACAGAAGTAGTATTGGTAGTAGTGGTAGTAGTAGTAGTAATAGTATTCGCAATTGTAGTAGTAGTAGGATTAGCAACAACAGTTGTTGTAGTAGTTGGAGAGTCATAGTAGTAGTTGTTGTAAAAGAAGAAGTACGGCTAGTTGTACTAGTAGCAGTAGTAGAAGTAGCAGCAGTAGCAATTGTAGGAGTTGTAGTAGCAGTATTAGTAGTAGTAGGAGTAGTAGAAGCTGCAGTAGTGTAGCAGTAGTTGTATTAGTTGTTTTACTAGCGATCGTAGTAGTAGTTGTTGTAGTAGTAGTGGTTGTTGTTGTAATAATAGTAGTTGTGGCAGTAGTAGTAGTGGCAGTAGCAGTAGTGGTAGCAGTAGTAGTAGAAGAAGAAGTAGTTGTGGAAGTAGTTCTGGCAGTAGTATTTGTGGTAGTAGTAGGATTGAGAGTAGGAGTAGTCGTAGTAGAACTAGCAACTGTAGTAGCAGCAACAAGAGTAACGGTATCAACAAGAGTGGTAGTAGTAGTTGTAGTTGTAGGACTGAGAGTAGGAGTCGTATTGGCTGTAATAGCAGTAGTAGTTGAAATAGTAGTAGGAGTAGCGGTAAGCATAGCAGCAGTTGTAGCAGTAGCAGTAGTAGCAAAAGTAGCATAAGGAATAGTAGTAGTAGTAGTTGAAGTAGTAGTAGCAGTTGTAGCGGTAATGGTTGTAGTATTATGAGTAGCTGTAGCAATAGTAGTAGTAATAGCAGTAGCAGGCATAAGAGTAGTAGCAGTAGTGGTGGTAGCAGACATAGTAGTAGTAGTAATAGTAGTAGTAGTAGCAAAAGTAATAGTAGCAGCAGTAGTAGTAGCAAAAGTAATAGCAGCAGCAGTAGTAGTAGAAGTAGTAGTAGCAGAAGTAGTACTTGTAGTAGCTGTAGCATCAAGAGTAGTAGTAGTAGAAGTATTAGTATGAGGTGTAGTAGTAGTAACGGTAGTAGGGGGAGGAGAAGTTGGAGTACTATTAGCAATTGCAAGATGAGTAGTTGTCGAAGTAGTGGTAGCAGCGGCAGCCATAGCAGTTATTGTAGTAGTACTACTACTGGTAGTAGTAGTATTATAGTAGTAGTAGTTGTTGTAGTAATCGTAGTTGTTGTTGTAGTAGTAGTAGTAGTAGTAGTAGTACAAATAGTAGCAGTAGCAGTCGCAATAGCAATGGCAGTAGCAGTTGTACTACCTGTAGCAGTAGCAGTAGCAGCAGCAGCAGCAGTAGTAGTAGTAGCAGTAGTAGTAGTGGCCGTAGTAGTAGTACGAGTTATAATATTTGTAGTTGTCATAGTAGTAGCCGTAGTATTAATAGTTGAAATATTAGTAGTAGCAGTAGGAGTAGCAGCAGCAGCAGTAGTAGTAGTAATTGTTGTCGTTGTAGTACGAGTTGTCGTAGTAGCAGTAGTTGTAGTCAGACTAGTAGTAGTGGCAGTAGTAGATTTACTAGTAGTAGTAATTGTAGAAGTAGTAGGAGTTGTAGTAGCAGTAGTATCAGTAGTAGTATTAGTAGTAGTAGTAGCAGCATTAGTTGTAGTAATAGCAGCAGAAGCTGTCATAGTAATAGTAGTTGCAGTGGTAGTAGTGGTAGTAGCAGCATTAGTAGAAGCAGTTATAGCTATAGCGGTAGGCGCAGTAGTAGTAATAGTAGCAGCAGTAGTAGCATTATTGGTAGTAGATGTTGGAGTACTACTGGTGATCATTATGGTAGTAGTTGTTGTGGCAGTCAATGTAGCAATAGCGATAACAATAGTGGTAGTAGTAGAAGTAGTTAGAGTAGTAGGATTCAGAGTAGTAGTAGTAGTAGTAGTAGTAGCAGCAGCAGTAGTAGGAGTAGTAGTTGTTGTAGGTGTAGCAGTAGAGTAGTAGCGACAATTGTAGTCGTGGTAGTAGTAGTAGAAGTAGTAGTAGGTGGAGAAGTAGGAGTAGATACAGCAGCAGCAATGGGAGTCATTGCTGGAGTAGTACTAGAAGGAGCAGTAGTGGGAGTAATTTTAATAGTAGTAGTTGCAGTATTTTTAGTAGTACTAGTAGTCTTAGTAGTAGTAGCACGGTAATAGTAGAAGAAGCAGCAGTAGTAGTAGAAGCAATAGTAGCTGTAGTAGTAATAGCAATAGTGGTAGTAGTAGTAGATATGTTAGTAGTCACAGTTGTTGTAGTAGATGAAGTAGCCGTAATAGTGGAAGTAGTAGGCGTAGTAGTAGCTATACTAGTAGCAGTAGTAGCAATAGCAGGAGGTGTAGTAGCAGTTGTTGTTATAGTAGTTGGAGAAGTAGTGCTAGTAGTAGTTGTAAAAGTAGTAGAAGGACTGCTTGTAGTAGTAGCAGTAGGAGTTGTAGCAATAGTAGTTGTAGTAGGAGTGGTAGCAGCTGTAGTAGTGTAGTAGTAGTAGTATTAGTAGTAGAATTAGTAGCAGTAGAAGTCGTAGCAGTTGCGTAGTAGGAGTAGTTGTAGTAATTGTAGCAGCAACAGTAGTTGTTGCTGCGGTTGTGGCAGTAGAGTAGCAATATCAGCAGATGCAATAGTTGTAGTGGCGGTAGCAATAGTCATAGCAGTCGCTGGAGAAGTAGTAGTAGTAGTAGAAGTAGAAGTTGTTGTAGTATCATTAGCAGTAGTAGTAGCAGTATTTGTAGTAGCAGTATCTATAGTAGTGGTAGTAGTAGTAGCAATAGTATTTGTGGCAATCACAGTAGCAGCTGCAATAGTAGTAGCATTAGTAACAACTATCGTAGCAATAAGAGGAGCAGTAGAATTAGTAAGAGTAGTCGCAGCAGCAGCCAGGGTAGCAGTTGTTGTAGTTGTAGTAGCAGAAATAGCAGTAGGAATAGTAGCCGTAGTAGTTGTTATTCTAGTAGTAGCAGTAGTAGCATTATTAGTAGTAGTATTATGAGTAGTAGCAACAGTAGCAGCAGTAGTAATAGTAGTATGACTGGCAGAAATAGTAGTAGTATTAGGAGTAGTAGTCGCAGTGGCAGTAGTAGAAGTAGTACTTGTGGCAATAGTAGTTGCAGTAGTAGCATTAGTAGCAGTCGGAGAAGTAGTAATGGCAGTAGCAATTGTAGCAGGATTAGAAGCAATGGCAATAGTAGTAGCAGGAGTGACATTAGTAGTTATAGCAAGTAGGAGTAGCAGTGGTAGTAGTAGTAGCAATAGAAGTAGGAGTAGCAGTAATAGTAGTAGTAGTAATAGTAGATGTAGTAGTAGGATTAGGAGTAGTAATGGTGTTAGCAGTTGTCATAGTAGTAGTTGTCGCAGTAGTTGTAGAACAAGTAGTTGAATTGGTGGTAGTAGTGGTAGTAGTAGGGTAGTAGTAGTAGTAATAGTGGTAGTATTAGCTGAATAGTAATAGTAGTAGCAGCAGCAGCAAGAGCAATAGTCATAGTAGTAGTAGTAGCTGTAGAAATAGCAGTAGAATTAGTTATGTTATAAGTAGTAGTAGCTGTAGGACTAGTAGTAATAGTTGTTGTTATGGGAGTGAGAGTAGCTGTAGCAGTGGGAGTAAAAGTAGTAGTTGTTGGCTCAGTTGTTGTAGTAGTTGCATTAGTAGTACCACTAGTAGTACTAGCATTTGCAATCGTATTAGCAGGTGTAGCAGTAGTGATAGTAGCATTAGCAGCAGTAGCAGTAGTAGTAATACTATTAAAATAGTAGTAGTAGTTATAGCAGCAGCAGTAGTAGTAGCAGTAGCAGTAGTAGTTGCAGAAGCAGGAAGATGAGTAGTAGTAGTAGCAGGAGCAACAGTAGTAGTAGTAGTAGTATTCACAGCAGTATTCGGAGTAGTGGCAGTAAAAGGAGTGGTAGTGGTTGTAGTAGGAGTGAGAGTAGTTGTAGTAGTGGTAGCAGCAGTAGTAGTTGTTGTTGTAGCAGTTGTAGTAGCAGTAGTAGTAGTTACAGTTGTAGCAGTTATGGTTGTTGGAGTAGTAGCATGGTAGTAGTAGTAGTTGTAGTGATAGTAGCAGTAGTAGTAGTAGTAGTAGTAGTAGTAGTAGCATTAGTAGTAGCAGTAGCAGTAGTAATAGCAGCAGTAGTAGTAGAAGTTATAGTAGTAGTGGCCATAGCAGTTGTCGTAGTAGTTGTTGTTGTTGTAATATTAGTAATTGTAATAGCAGTAGTAGTTGGAGGAGTAGCAGCAGCAAGAATAGTAGCGGTGGTAGTTGTTGTTGTAGTACAAGTAGTCATAGTAGTAGTTGTTGTAAAAGAAGTAGTTGGACAAGTAGTAGTCGTAGTCATAGTAGCAGTACCAATAGTAGTAATAGTTGGAGCAGTAGGAGTAGTAGTAGGAGTACCAGTATCAGTAGCAAAAGTAGAATAAGTGGTTGTATCTGTAGCAGTAGTAGTAAATTTGGTTGTAGTAGTATTATGACTAGTAGTAGCAATAGGAGTAGAAGTAGTAGTAATAGGGGTTAGAGTAGTATTAGTAGTGGTAGTAGCAGTAGTAGGAGTAGCAGCTGCAATAGTAGTAGTTGTAGTAGTAGTAGCAGCAGGAGTAGTTGTAGTTGCTGTAATAGTAGTAGGAGTAGTAGAAGTGGGAGTAGCATTAGCAGCAGTAGCAGTAGTAGTAATACTATTAAAATAGTAGTAGTAGTTATAGCAGCAGCAGTAGTAGTAGCAGTAGCAGTAGTAGTTGCAGAAGGAGGAAGATGAGTAGTAGTAGTAGTAGGAGCAACAGTAGTAGTAGTAGTAGTATTCACAGCAGTATTCGGAGTAGTGGTAGTAAAAGGAGTGGTAGTGGTTGTAGTAGGAGTGAGAGTAGTTGTAGTAGTGGTAGCAGCAGTAGTAGTTATTGTTGTAGCAGTTGTAGTAGTAGTAGTAGTAGTTACAGTTGTAGCAGTTGTGGTTGTTGGAGTAGTAGCATGGTAGTAGTAGTAGTTGTAGTGATAGTAGCAGCAGCAGTAGTGGTAGTAGTAGTAGTGGCATTAGCAGTAGCAGTAGCAGTAGTAATAGCAGCAGTAGTAGTAGAAGTTATAGTAGTAGTGGCCATAGCAGTTGTCGTAGTAGTTGTTGTTGTTGTAATATTAGTAATTGTAATAGCAGTAGTAGTTGGAGGAGTAGCAGCAGCAAGAATAGTAGCGGTGGTAGTTGTTGTTGTAGTACAAGTAGTCATAGTAGTAGTTGTTGTAAAAGAAGTAGTTGGACAAGTAGTAGTCGTAGTCATAGTAGCAGTACCAATAGTAGTAATAGTTGGAGCAGTAGGAGTAGTAGTAGGAGTACCAGTATCAGTAGCAAAAGTAGAATAAGTGGTGTATCTGTAGCAGTAGTAGTAAAATTGGTTGTAGTAGTATTATGATTAGTAGTAGCAATAGGAGTAGAAGTAGTAGTAATAGGGGTTAGAGTAGTATTAGTAGTGGTAGTAGCAGTAGTAGGAGTAGCAGCTGCAATAGTAGTAGTTGTAGTAGTAGTAGCAGCAGGAGTAGTTGTAGTAGCTGTAATAGTAGTAGGAGTAGTAGAAGTGGGAGTAGCATTAGCAGCAGTAGCAGTAGTAGTAATACTATTAAAATAGTAGTAGTAGTTATAGCAGCAGCAGTAGTAGTAGCAGTAGTTGTAGTAGTTGCAGAAGGAGGAAGATGAGTAGTAGTAGTAGCAGGAGCAACAGTAGTAGTAGTGGTAGTATTCACAGCAGTATTCGGAGTAGTGGTAGTAAAAGGAGTGGTAGTGGTTGTAGTAGGAGTGAGAGTAGTTGTAGTAGTGGTAGCAGCAGTAGTAGTTATTGTTGTAGCATTGTAGTAGTATAGTAAGTAGTTAACAGTTGTAGCAGTTTTGTGGTGTTGAGTAGTAGCATGGTAGTGTGAGTAGTTAGTATGAATAGTAGCAGCAGCAGCAGTAGTTATAGTAGTAGTAACATGTAGCAAGTAGCAGTAAGTAGTATAGCAGCAGTAAGTAGTAGAAGTTATAGGTAGTAGTGCCATAAGCAGTTGTCGTAGTAGTGTTGTTGTTGTAATATTAGTAATTGTAAATAGCAGTAGTAGGTGGAGGAGTAGCAGCAGCAGAATATAGCGGTGGTATTTGTTGTTTGTAGTACGAGTAGTCATAGTATGTGTGTTTGTAAAGAAGTAGTGGACAAGTAAGTAGTCCGTGTCAGAGTAGCAGTACCAATAGTAGTTAGTTGGAGCATAGGATATAGTAGGAGTACGCATAGCCAGTAAGCAAAGTAAATAGTGGTGTATCTGTAGCAGTAGTAGTAAAAATTGGTGTGTAGTAGTAATTAGATTAGTAAGTAGCATAGGAGTAGAAGTAGTAGTAATAGGGGTTTAGAGTAGTATTAGTAGTGGTAGTAGCAGTAGTAGGAGTAGCAGCTGCAATATATAGTTTGTAGTAGTAGTAGCAGCAGGAGTAGTTGTAGTAGCTGTAATAGTAGTAGGAGTAGTAGAAGTGGGAGTAGCATTGGTAGCAATAGTAGCATCAGTAGTAGCAGTAGCAATTATTATAGTAGTAGTAGTAGTAGTAGTAGTAGTAGTAGCTATTGTACTACCAGAAGGAGTAGTAGTAGTAATATTGGTAGTATTATAGGCAAAAGTGGTAGTAGTATTAGGAGTAGTAGTCGTAGTAACTATAGTAGAAGTAGTAGTAGCAGTAGTAGTTGCAGTAGTAGTATTAGGAGTAGTTGTCGCAGTAACTATAGTAGAAGTAGTAGTAGTAGTAGTAGTTGCAGTAGTAGCATTAGTTGTAGTAGGAGAAACAGTAGTGGCAGTAGCATTAGTAGCCAGAGGAGAAGCCGTAGTAGTAGTAATTATAGCGACATTAGTAGGAGTAGCAAATAGTAGTATCAATAGTAGTGGTATAAGCAATAGATGTAGTAGTAGCAGTAATAGTAGTAGTAGCAATAATAGTTGCAATCGTAGGATTAGTAGTAGTAGAAGTGCCAGAAGTAGTAGTAGTAGTTGTACCAGTAGTTGTAGAACAAGCAGTAGGTTTGGTAGTTGCAGTCGTAGATACAGTAACATTATAGCGATAGTTGTAGTAATAGCAGCGGTAGTAGTAATAGCTATAGTAGTAGTAGGAGCAGTAGTCGTAGTAGTTGTTGTTGTTGCAGTAGTAGTAGTCGTAGTAGTAGTAGGAGTAGTAGTAGTAGTAATAGTAGTAGCAATAGTTGGAGTAGTATTAGTAGCAGTAATACTAGGAGTAGTAACTGTAACAGTGGCAGTTGTGACCGTTGAGGCAGTAGTAGTTGTAGTAGTCGTAGTAGTAGTAGTAGGAATAGTAGCAGTAGTTGTTGTTCTGGTAGTAATAGTAGTAGTAGTAGTCGTAGTAGCAATAACAGTAGCAGTAGTAGTGGTAGTAGCCGTTGTATAACTAGTAGTAGTGGTAAAAGTAGTTGCAGTAGTAGTAGTAGTAGTTGTTGTTGTTGTTGTAATGGTAGTTGTTATATTATAAGTAGTAGTAGTAGCAGCAACAACAACAGCAGTAGGAGTAGTAGTAGTGGTTGTTGTTGTACTTATACTAGTAGTAGAAGTAGCAGTAGCAGTACTAACAGCAGTAATACTAGTAGTATTAGCAACAACAGTAGTAGTAGTAGTAGTAGTAGTAGTAGTAGTAGGATTGACAATTGTAGTAGTTGTAGGAGTAGTAGTTGTACTAGAAGTAGTAGTAGTAGCAACAGTAATAGTAGTAGTAGTTGTCATTGTAGTAGTGGTAGAAGTAGTATTAGTACTAGTAGGACTAGCAATAGCAGTAGTAGCAGTAGTAGGACTAGGAGTAGTAGTAGCAGTAGTAGTAGGAGTAGATGTTGTTGTAGCAGTAGTAGTAGCAGTAGTTGCAGTCGCAATAGTAATAGTGGTAGTAGCTATAATAGTAGCAGTTGTTGTAGAAGTAGGAATAGTTGTAGTAGCATTAGCATTCACAGTAGTTGTGGCAGTAGTAGTGCTGGCTATAGTAGTAGTAGTAGCAGAGGTTGTTGTTGCAATAGTAGTAGCGGTAGCAGTAGTACCAGTTGTAGTTGTAGTAGTTGTAGGAGTCGCAGTACTAGTTGTAGCACTAGCAATAGTAGTAGTAGTAATAGTTGCAGCAGCAATAGTAGTAATTGTAGTCGTTATAGTAGTAGTAGCAGTAGTTGTAGTAGTAGTAGTAGTATTAGTAGTAGTAGTTGTAGTAGTAATAGTAGTAGTAGTACTAGTAGCAGTAGTAGTCGTAGTTGGAGCGGTAGTAGTAGTTGGAGTAAGAGTAGTCATAGTAGTGGTAGTGGTAGTATTAGCAGAAATAGTAATAGCAATAGCATCAGCAGTAAGAGCAATAGTTATAGTAGTAGTTGTGGTTGTAGTAATAGCAACAGTATTAGTTATGTTATGAGTGCAAGTAGCTATAGGACTAGTAGCATTATTAGTGGTAGTAGGAGTGCAAGTAGTAGTAGCAGTGGCAGTGGAAGTAGTAGTAGTAGTAGTAGTTGTAGTGCGATTAGTAGTAGTTGCCATTATTATTATAGTAGTAGCATTAGTAATAACACTAATAGTAGTAGCAGTAGCAGTAATAGTTGTAGGAGTAGTAGTATTGGCTGTAGCATTAGCAGCAGTAGCAGTATAGTAATTCCAATAGAAATAGTAGTAGTAGTTATAGGGGTAACAATAGTAGTAATAGTAGCAGTAGTAGTTGCAGTAGTAACAGTAGTAGTAGTTGTTGTATTCGCAGTAGTATTAGGAGTAGTGGTAGCAGAAAGAGTAGTAGTGGTAGTAGTTGTATTAGGAGTAAGAGTAGTAGTCGTAGTAGTAGTAGTACTAGTACTAGTACTAGTAGTACTTGTAGTAATAGGAGTAGTAGTAGCAGTGCTTGGAGTAGTACAAGTTGTAGCAATAGTAGTAGTGGTAGTAGTAGCAATTTTAGTTGTTGGAAGAGTTGTGGTAGTCGTAGTGGTAGTCATGGTAGTTGGAGGAAAGCTGTAGTAGTAGTTGTTGTAGTTGCAGTAGTAGCAGCGGTAGCAGTAGTAGTAGTAGAAGTACAAGTACTGCTACTAGTGGAAGTAGTATTAGTAGTAGTAAGAATTGGTATAGTAGTAGTGATAGTAGGAGTAGTAGCAGTAATATCTGTCATTGTAGTGGCATTAGAAGTAGCAGTCATTGCAGTAGTAGTTAAAGTAGTAGTGGTGGTTGTTAGAGTCGCAGAAGTAGTGGCGGTAGTAGCTGTTGTAGCTGTAGTAGAAGTAGTAGTTGTAGTAGTTGTAGAAGGAGAAGAAGTAATAGTGTAGCTATTGTAGCAGTAGCATTGGTTGTTGCAGTAATAGCAATAGCTGCAGTAGTAGTAATGGGACTAGTAGTAGTAGTAGTAGACACAGAAGTAATCGTAGCAGCTGTAGTAAAAGTAGTAGTAGTAGTAGTAGAAGTAGCAATAGTAGCAGTAGTTGTAATAGTAGTAGTACTAGGGGCAGTAGTGGTAGTGAAAGTAGTAGTAGTTGTGGCAATAGTAGTAGTACTAGCAATTATAGTAGTAATAGTATTAGCAGTAGCAGCTATAGTAGCAGTAGTTGTAATTGTAGTAGTGCTAGTAATAGTAGTGAAAGCAGTGGCAGAAGTAGAAGTTGTAGTCGTAGTAGTAGTAGTAGCAAAAGTATTTGTGGTAGTAGTAGTTGTTGTTGTAGAATCAGTAGAAATGTACTAGCAGCAATAGCAGAAGTAGCAGTAGAAACCTCAGTAAAAGTTGTAGTAGTAGCCGTAGTAGTACTAGTATTAGTAGCACCAGCAGTAGTAGTAGTAGTCTAGCTTAAGCAGTAGTAGTAGTTATAGTAGCAACAGTACCAGAACAGAAGTTGTAGTAGTAGTAGTTGTAGGAGCAGTAGATATAGTAGTAATAATAGTGGGAGAAGTAGTAGTGGTTACCGTAGGCGTAGTAAAAGTAGTAGTAATTATAGTAGTAGCAGCAGTAGCAATAGTAGTAGTACAATGGCTCAAAGTTGCAATAGTAGTCATAGTAGTAGTAATAGTAGTCAATGAGCAGTAGCAGTAATAGTAGCAATAGTCATTATAGTAATAGTAGTAGTCGCAATAATAGTAGTAATAGGAAAACAAGTAGTAGTAGCGGTAGCAGAAGCAATAGTAGTAGTAGTTGCAACAGCAGAAGTAAAATTAGTGGTAGTAGTAGTAGTAGGAACAGTAGCTGCAGAAGTAGCAATAGTAGTAGTAGTAGCAGTAGTTGTAGTAGTAGTGGTTGTGACAAATGTGGCAGTAGTAGTAGCAGTAGTAGTGGTAGTAGCAGTAGTAGCAGTAATAGTATTAGGAGGAGTAGTAGTAGTAGTAGTAGAAGTAGTAGTAGCAGGAGCAGTAATAATAAAGGGAGAAGTAGTAGCAATAATAATAAAGGGGGAAGTAGTAGTAGTAATTATAGTAGTAGCAAGAAGTTGTAGTAACAGCAATAGTAGTAATATTAGCACTAAAAGTTGCAAATGTAGTAGTAGTAGTAGTAGTAGTCATAACAGTAGTAGCAATAGTTAT
>RXID01015203.1:0-38468 GCA_005019695.1 Trichopus zeylanicus subsp. travancoricus
GGAATCGTGGAAATTGAGTGATTCCGGGGAATTAAAGGAATTGAAGGAATTAGATAATTATAGTGTTTGAATGAGTATTTACTATAGGGAATTGAGAATTAGCCAATTCCTAAATTCTAAATTCCGTTGTTTGGTTGACAAATCGAATTAATCAATTCCATAAGTTATTGAATTCTTATGTTTGGATGAGTTTTTACTGTAGAGAATTGAGAATTAGCATATTACAAAAAATATTTAATTTATATATAAATAAATATAGAAATATAATAAACTTAATTTAAAAATTTAGAATTAGAGAAATATATGTTAACTAATTATTATTATTTAATATAATATTATTATTTTCATGTAAATTTTTTTTTAAAAAAATAGTTTCTTTTTTATCATATTTTAGGTATAAATAATTATAAAAATATAATAATGTTATTATTAAATATAAAAAAACAATTAAAAATAATAAATATTTTTAAAAAATTTAAAAAAAGCAGACTATGTAAATAACTTATTATAATTAATTACAAATTTATTTAATATAATTTTGTTATTATCTTCTAAAATAATTTTTAATAAACATAGAAAATATATACTTATTTTTTGAAAATAATTAATATTTAAGTAATTTGAGTAATAAAATAATTTTAATTTTAAAATTATTGAAATAATTTTAAAAATTAATAAGATTTTACAAAAAGACCCAAAAATGAAGGGACTTTAGTTTCACTATATGTACAAATATCATAATAAATATTACAATGATTTGTATCTATTACAGATACAACTTAGTATATTAGAAAAGACATTTTAGCATATTAATACAAAAGTCCGCTCAAAATATGGTCAAATACATAGTTTAACTTAACAGGTTATTACAAAATATATAACTACATACTTATATCATCCATAAACTCCTGAAGCCACTCAATTCTGTTCTCATCATTTATACCATCAACAAATGTCATGTCATCAATCTCATCCTCATGTAAAAGTCTACATGCAAGTTTCAGAAAAGGCTTACTAAATCGTTCCCCCTTGAACTTCATCAAAGTTGGATAGAGGGCTTTCTTCTAAGAATCCTTTCCAGCTATTTGAAGGGAGGATGCAACTTGACGCATGTTGATCATCAACTCTTCCATCATCCTCTGATCAACAGTTTTGCCCTTGCGCTTATGTGACTTCGATGTATTCTCTGAAGAAGAGGCTTGCTGTTTACCTTTCGACTGACTACCAGTAGCATAATTGATAGAAGGCCCCTCTCTATCAGCTGAATTCTGAGTATCCTCGTCTACAGAATATTATTGTTGAGCTTCTTCTCTATTAAAATCTTCTTCAAAATTGTCAAATGCAGATTTAACCATACTGCCAGTAGCATAGTCTGATCCACAAATCAGGAGCAACTCCTTGTAAAGGGGTATACGTGTGTTCAAAATATGTTTAGCTTCCGGAATTTTCTACAAGATTATATTTAAAATATGTTAGATGTAACTTAAACTGATAATATATTTAAAAAATAAAAAAATAGAAAAAATATATTTCTTTCTTGCGGCTATGATATCAACATAGACTTGCTGGATGGTGTGATCATCTTCTCATCTTCAATCCACCCTACCCCACTGAAATCTTGTACCTTTTTAATGACTGTAACTCGCTTCTTTAATGTCTTCTTATAATGGTTTTCAATATTACAGCGTTGAACTCAGTATTGAACTGTGCATTCACAGCATTTGCAGCTGTAACAAATGCTTGCCTCTTGAAAGACTCGTCTTACTTTAAACCTGCATGCACTTGTCCAACTAAAAAATTAATAAGAAACTCAGAGTTGCTTTTAGACCACACTTTATGTGATCTATGAATCTTGGCCTTGGTTGTTCTTTGTTTCGCAATTGCTACTTCCAAGTTAGGACTCCTGTCAGAAAGTGAGTTGGAGGAGTCCAGTGCTTCATATCCATCTGAGTCCATACCTTTTAAACAATAACATAGGTTTAGTAAACAAGTATAATAATACATACACATTTAATATAAAGAACAAGCATCATATCAAACAAACTAGTGTAATAATAGGATATTCATAATACAATTCGAGTAAATATAGGCACAAACAAAATAGTTTGACAAAAGCAAAAAAGGATAAACACAAAAATATGTTCACAAACACAACTAAATCCTAATGATGATTATAAGTCTCTCACATCTCTGCAGCTATGTTATCCCTCAAATGAATCCACTGGAGATTCTCCTCACATTGCTCCCTTATTGTTTGACTAATGTAGAATGACTCATTCTCTGCTGCAACCTCGTTCTCATCATCCACATCCACATTCCTGTCCAATATTTCGTCATTTGGATCAACACTCATGATATAATTGTGGATGACACAACCAACAAGAACTATATCAACTTGGGTTTTGAATGGAAAGAAAGGAGTCACCTCCAATATACGAAAACGTCCCTTCAAAATCCCAAAAGCTTGTTCAACTTTAGACCTTAGATATGCATGTCTGTAACTGAATAACTCTTTTGCATTTTGTGGTGGGTGACCCAGTTGTTCCTTCAAATGGTATCTCACCCCCCTATATGGTGCAATAAATCCAGCCATTGTTGGGTAACCAGCATCAACAAGGTAATATTTTTCTTCTATCAGCTTCAGACGACCGGGAGGAGGTCGTGAAATAGTATCTTTCAATACCGTAAAATCATTTGCAGATCCTTCTCATCCTGCCAAAACATATAAAAATTTAAGACCGATGTCAACTGCAGCTAAGACATTTTGTGTGACACCCTTGTGTCCACTAAAACGTGCAATCATATTCGACGGTACTCTCGCATGCACATGTGTTCCATCAACTAATCCAATACAATCCTACATAAAATATAATCAAATATTAAAAACATGTTTTTAATCAAATAAATCTAATGTGTTATAATAATATACCTTAAACCACGGATAATAGTTACTATTGTTCTCTATGATAGGATGTGTCGAAGCGTCTGCTTGAGACATGAACTGATCTCTGATTCTACATATAGTTCGGAGGCATGCATTAAAATATCGACTAATTGTCTCACCAGACATTAAAAAAACTATCTTCATGCTTCTATTTCTTGAGTGAAAACCAATATAATACAAAAATATCGTAAATTGTTCCTCAACAGTAATATATCGTGTATCGTATAAGAGATTTCGATCTCGCAACATACTGACCAAATGCATGAATACAGGCACATCCATCCTCAAATAGTCAAAACAGTTACTTCTACCACCATATAAAATATTGTGAAGATTGCCACCCCTCAGAGACTCTTTGTTGGTTATTGGTTCAATGTACAATTGGGTTCCTCTTCTTCTGCTAATAATCAGCATTATCAAATATGCTATCATCAAGTAGCAATATCCAACAGTTCGTATTCTGAACAAATCTAACTCGTCTTCGTCCATCTAATATTCAAATATTTGTCAAAAAATAATTTATTCATACATTCTCAATTGACTTTTTAATATTTTTAACACTACAAGTGTAACAAATTAACGAATTAACTTTATAAATCTGACCTGATCAACAAATTGATTTATTGTGATCCAATACATTTCTTCAGCCCTTCTCTTCACCAGATGCTGCAAAATTTCAATATAAATACACTTATCAAAAAACCCTCATCGTTAAGATATTTACAATGGGATAAATTAAACAAAATTTCTGAAAAATTTGGGTATTTTCTTGCAAAAACCCATACTAATGCCTCCAACTGTAAAAAACAAACAAGATGAATAAACAACCATGCAAAAACTGAATGGGAAAATTAGGACAACAAAAGCAATAATCAGATATCTCGGCCATCTGCTTTCCATCAACCATGCATTTTCGCAAGAGAAAAGCAATTCAACTTGAGCAATTCATATTCTTATTCCGGAAGCAGAAGTCAACACAACCATACTACCACGCCAAGCAATCCTTGTGAATAGCAGAAACAAGTCCTACTGCCAAGCTAGTGGGATCTCTCTCTTCTACTATTATGATTTATTGATAACGTTACCCCGGAACCCTTCCTTCTATACAGAGAGCGAACAAAGAATACCCGAGCTCCATACATCATCGAAAGACTCTGATTCGGATAGCCTTATTCGATGGCAGCTTATAGCAGGAAAAGCGTAATTTCATTTTTTTAAAGCAAAGCAACGGAGTACGGTGTATTTTCCGATCATAAGCATAGAGCTTAATTACCCTCCACCCTAATCCCGGATCAGAAATTGACATTGAGCGCTCACCTGCAGATCGGCGCTCCGGGGCAGCGGTCGGGGCACGGTCGGGGCAGCGGTTGGGGCAGCAGTCGGGCCGCAATTGGGGCAGCGGTCGGGGAAGCGGTCGGGCCGCAATCGGGGCTGCGGCCGGCTGGAATTCACGAGCTCTAAACTCACGAGCTCTAAACTCAGAAGCTCTAAACTCACCGGCTCACATGCAGATTGGCCGTCCGGCACTCCAACGCAGCGATTCGGGGCAGCGGTCGGGGCGATGGAGAAGCTCAGTACTCGGCCGGCTGGAAATCACGAGCTTTGAAATCACGGGCTCACCTGCAGATCGATGCTCCGGCACTCCGGCGCAATGATTCGAGGCAACGGTCGAGGCGATGGAGCTCTGAACTCGGCCGACTGGATGAAATCACGAGCTCTGATGAAGACGAGCTCTGGAATCGTGGAAGGCAGGCGCTTCGGCACTCTGGCACAGTGATTCAAGCAGCGGTCGGGCCGATGGAGCTCTTCTTCGGCCGGCTGGACGAAATCGCGAGCGACGAGCTCCAAAATTGTGGAAGGCAGGGGAAGAAGACGAGTTCTGGAATGGAGCTAGAATAGTGGGAAAAGGAAGAAAAATCACGGGAAAAACAGTAAAAATCAGAGCGAATTCGCAGAAAATTGTTGTTTTCCCTGCGTGTTGGCCAGGAAAAAAAATCGGAATCAGAGGAAATCGAAAATGGGAAATTTCCTCGATTCCGGGTTCTGGGAATCAAAATAAACACGAAAATAGAGAAAATTGGACTCTCAATTTCCTTTATTCCTCCGATTCCTAGTTCCGAAAATCGAAACAAACACGCTCTCTGTGGCCAAACTTAAAATCTTGCTTGGGAGTGAGTTTGCTACTTTGCACGAGGAAAGTGTGATGCAGCGGGAAGAGGGGGCACGAGGGGTCGGAGAAAGAGTGCCGTCTTCTCTTGATGCCGAGGGAGGAAGCACGAGAGATAGGGAGAAGATCACCGTTTTCACTTGATGCAGTGGGAGGAAGGCATGAGGAATAAGGAGAAGATCACCGTCTTCTCGCAATGATAGATCCGCTTGATGTAGCCGGAGGGGGCACAAGGGATAGGAAGAAGATCACCGTCTTCTCACCACGATAGATCCTTGAATCCACAAGGAAGATAAAAAGGGAACAAACCCAAAATAAGAGAATATTATTTATAGAAAAGTCTTTTTCCTTTTGTTACAACCTTGGGCTGTATATATAGCCCTCTGATAAACTTAAGAGTCCTACTTGATATAGACTAAAAATAGGACTTAGACTCTACTAAGAATTCTACTTAACATATCTTAAATAAAGATATATAAATCCTATTCCTTATTGGGCTAGGACTGTTATTAACTCAGACTGATAAATAAATCCTAATTTTAATCAATATAAAGTCCGAATTATCCAAAATAGTAAATAAGAGACTTGTAGGAATCGATTTCAGCTTTCCAACGGATAGTTATTTGCTGAATTTGAATCAATATCTTAGGAGATATGGCCTTTGGACTGTACCTGTACGAATCTTGACGGATCCTAATTGGAGTTGAAATTCAACTTGGACTGGATATCTAATTTTACTGTGAAAAAAGATGTAGTTGTCCTACATCAGACCCCTCCACTTGTAAAAGACTTGTCCTCAAGTCAAAGATTGGAGTCTCCGTTGGTGCAGTTGTGCTCCCCTTGAACTCTTTCCAATATAAAACTTGATGATGTAAAACAATAAGATTTCTTCGAGTAACATCTTCAGCACTTTGATTTCCTATTTTCCTTCGACATAACCACTTGAACTTTTGCAGGATTCCTTTTGACCTTATTTGAAATAAATTTTTTGTACACACCAACTTATGATTTGTTCTCATGCAATGAAAGTATTCTTCGCAAGTTTGCTGACAATTGCAACAATAATTTGGATATGCCATTGCAAATTTCGAATCTTGCATAGTGATAACTCCTGTAGAAATTTCTCTAGTTGTTCAAGAGAGTTGGCTTTTGATGACTTCAAAGAATAATCTTGACTAGCACAGTCAATATTTTCACAAGTAGAAAACTCTTTCTTGTAGCCTTCAAGATTATCAACTGATTCATATGAATTCTCATAGATAGTATCTTGAAAATTTTCTATAACATCCAAAGCTACTTTTGTATGATCTTCTAATTCATCAAAGAAAAAATCTTTGGGGCCCTCAATAAATTCTTCACTAGTTTGTTTATCTTCCACACGATCCACAGCCTCTTCTTTGACTTGATAATTCAATATTAGAGAAAAGTTACTAAGATGTGGAATTAATACCTCATGGTTGTCTCCATTGATTTCAATGCCAGAATCCTTTGGATGAGAGATATGTTTTACTTGATTTTGATCCCCTTTTGAGAACTTTATATTGAATAGTTTAAGTATCTTCAGCCATGAGCGAATTTTTGGTTTGCCTTCACGTGTTCTTTGGACTTGAATTTGCTCCCACCAAGATGAAGCATAACCATCAAGCTTGTATTCAACAATTTTCACCTTCTTCTCTTCAGGAATCTCCATAAACTTAAAGAATTTCTCAACTTTATCGATCCAAATAAATAAACTCTCATAGCCATGAAAGTATGGAATATTCACCTCACCATGGTTTTGGTTTTCCTGAATAGCTTCGTCTGTTGATCTCCAAGACATCGGACCGCGAGCCTCTTCGACGATCAATTGATGAACTTGGTTCTTAGTTTCAATCTGTTTCAAAGCTTCATACTTCCTAGTGATAGAAGCAAGAAAATTTTGTTTAATCAAATCTCGAATTTGGTAATCTCCTAGATCACTGTCCATGGAGTTGTTGCCACCAACTACGATCAATGGAGTTGAACTCAGGAACAACGTCACTCTGATACCACTTGATGCAGCGGGAAGAGGGGGCACGAGGGGTCGAAGAAAGAGTGCCGTCTTCTCTTGATGCCGAGGGAGGAAGCACGAGAGATAGGGAGAAGATCACCGTCTTCACTTGATGCAGCGGGAGGAAGGCATGAGGAATAGGGAGAAGATCACCGTCTTCTCGCAATGATAGATCCGCTTGATGTAGCCGGAGGGGCCACAAGGGATAGGAAGAAGATCACCGTCTTCTCACCACGATAGATCCTTGAATCCACAAGGAAGATAAAAAGGGAACAAACCCAAAATAAGAGAATATTATTGATAGAAAAGTCTTTTCCTTTTGTTACAACCTTGGGCTGTATATATAGCCCTCTGATAAACTTAAGAGTCCTACTTGATATAGATTCAAAATAGGACTTAGACTCTACTAAGAATTCTACTTAACATATCTTAAATAAAGATATATAAATCCTATTCCTTATTGGGCTAGGACTGTTATTAACTCGGACTGATAAATAAATCCTAATTTTAATCAATATAAAGTCCGAATTATCCAAAATAGTAAATAAGAGACTTGTAGGAATCGATTTCAGGTTTCCAACGGATAGTTATTTGCTGAATTTGGATCAATATCTTAGGAGATATGGCCTTTGGACTGTAGCTGTACGAATCTTGACGGATCCTAATTGGAGTTGGAATTCAACTTGGACTGGATCTCTAATTTTACTGTGAAAAAAGATGTAGTTGTCCTACATCAAAGTGCCTCTCGAATGGTTAGACGACAATAACGTATCTCTTGTACCAGAGATGCTAATGATTTGTAGAGAACACTGTATATAGACTACCACTTAATTTGAAATTAAAATTAAAATTAAGTTTAAAATCAAAATTAAAATATAAAAAAATAATTTGATTAAATTTAGTATTTAAGTATTAATTTGATTAGTGAATGATTTAAATTTTTTTAAATACTTTATTGGGATTTGAACTAATAAAAATGAATATAATATAATAATTTAATTTTTTAAATCAAAATAAAAATAATTTGATTATTATTTTATATTTAAATAATAATTCGATCAATATAAAAGGATGCTAATAGCAATTCCAAACCAAACACACCGTACAAGATCTCCATAATAATATCAGGACTTTTTCAGAAGGCGAAATCTCTTCCGGAAAGATCGAGCTTTTTACTTGAAAGATTTCCCGTAAAAATCGCGCCTCATGATTCTGCGTACGTCGGAATATTAATTTCTCGACATTAATGCTGAGATTTGTTTCAAGGACTTCCCTCGTGACTTCGTTGAACGGAGATCAATCCATTTGATGCCGCAAACAAACGTTCAACATTCCAGAAGATCGACGGTACAAATTAAAAAAGTTCGATGCGAGCAGAAAACACAGAACAGTAGTCATCGTCAGAAAAGAAAGCTCGGGTGCTGATCATCCGAACACCTACATTGCTGCGAAGAATGCGAGGACGCCGACCATGGGGGCATTGATGTATGTAGCCGGCTCCGATTGCTTGTAGTGGTTCCTGTCGTCGGAGAAGCCATCATTATCATCGGGACCGCCTAATATAGCTCCGACAAGGACGTTCGGGTTGGGCGAGCCAGAGTAGAGGTACCGGAACCCGTCGTTACAGGAAACACGGCTTGGATGGCTGTGCTTGGACGGAATTGACGAACCGCGGTGGTGGACGTGCAGTGGATACCGCTCCCCGAACCCCACCATGTATGACATATTTGCAGGGTTATGGCCTAGAATGTAGTCAACCTGGCATGGAGGTAGAAGAAGGTTTAGTTTTGCACTTGTTTGTTTACAGTCTTTTGAATAGATGATGTTGTATACCTGTTTCTTTGCTGCGGAGACGAGGCTTGCTGCAGTGATGGTTGAGGTACCACAAGTGGTTTCTCCTCCGGTGTTGGCCAGGTATTTGGCATAGGTTAGGAGAAGAAAGGCAGTGGATGTCACGTACTGGAGATTGCTTTCACTTCCTTTCAAGAGGAGTCCCCCTATATAATTTAAACTAAATGATAAAAGCTTTTTTTATTGAGAATTTTCTCTATGTTTTTACAAACAGATGGCTACCTGGAGTGTATTGGGCTTGGAAGCTAGGAGATCCTGGAACAAGAGAGCAAATATAGTTGTCAGCGTGCGCTTTGTAGACCTGCAGTTCTTCAATCCTGCTCTGCAAGAAGCCCTTGGAGAGAAGTACTTTGGCGCCTGCACGCTTGTCGTCCCAGCTAAAGGCGTAGTCGTCGTCTGTGGCACCGAAAGTGTCGCTATTTGACTGGATGAATGTCATATATGACGCATTCTGCGACGCCATGTGAAGCCATGAAGCTCCCCAGAGGAGCTCATCCTAGTTGATCATTCAAACCATTGAATTAGAAGCTCCATCAATACATAATTGTTTGAGAGAAACACAAATTCCTCATTTATTTTGTGCTTCTTACGTAATAACCAGAATATGAGCAGTAGAACGGGCAGACGACGTAGCTGAGGGAGTTGCTATACGAACCTCTGTACCGATCAGCGAAGTCGAAAACCTGTGGTTTAAATTAGATCGTCCTTTCTGAACTATAAAACAGGGGAATTTGATTGAAGCTGTTACCTTAATGGCTGTCTGAAGAAGCTTGGCAGAGTAAGCAGTATCGGAATCTTTGAACACAATAGAAGCAGCAGCCAATGCTGCAGCGGTCTCTGCGGCCACATCGGAGCCAGGGTTCTGACTTGTTACACGATATGCACTGCGAGGAGTGTCCATGTCCTCTGGTCTTTCCCAGCATCTATGATCTGCATTTGGGTCTGCAACCTAAAGTATCGATACTGTCACAAGATTTGTTTGGTGCAAATTAAGAATAAGATTTTTTGCCTCCGATTTGTATAATTACTTGCCTGGACAAAAAGAGTATCCGGAGCAGCGGTGGCCGCCTTGAGGAGATAGTCAGTGCTCCAACGGATGGCAGCCTTGGCATTTTCGAGCCGCCCCTTCATCGTTTCGCCGAACTCCAAAACACTCCACGAGAGCATCGTCGTGGTGAAGGCCATTGGCAAACCAAACTTGACGTTGTCACCAGCATCATAGTACCCTCCAACTAAATCAACCTGAAATCAGAACATATTATTATTGCAAAGCTTTTACAATTCTCAGAAGATTCAGTAATGCTAATGTGAAGGCACATTATGATCAGAGCCATCGGAGAGGCCGGAGTTGCCCCGCCAAGCGACCCGCTGGTCGGCGGGGAGTTTCCCGGAGCGCTGCGCCTCGAAGAAGAGGATGGCCTTATCAAGAGCATCGCCATAGTCCAACGCCAAGGCAGAGGAAGAGAGACATAGCAACAAGATGGTCATGGACAGCAGCATTGTTAGTCTAACTGGCTTCATTATTTTTACTTCTTGCGACTAACAACTATGAACGAAAAGGTTCAAGGTATGTGGAGATTTATAGTGTCGAGTGTTAGTTGCTCGGTAGAAGCAACAGAGGGCAAGTTGGAGAATGTCTCCCAGCTCAGAAATGAAAGGGTGCAAGCATAGTTGATAAGAGTGTATTCTGAGCAGCCCTTGCCCATAGATTTCAGCGCAATATAAACTTGTAGAGCAAAGTTGGATTTTAATGTTGCAAAGATTTGCTTCAGAATCTAAGATATTCCGAGCAATGCGGCACCTCGGATTTCAGGATTTGGCAGACACGATAGATTTTGTGCCGTAATTTGAGGAATTATCCGGAAGCCGCTGTCTTTGTCGGGCGTTTTGTCTGCGTGTTGCGGTTAATTCACGGGCGGAATGGAGGACTCTTTATGGTCCATGGCTGGCTCACGAGCGCAGATCTAAACCTGACAATATGTAATCCAATTTATTAATCTGATCGAAATTCGATCTGAATTAAGCGAATTAAAATTTATTATAATTGAGTTTAAATCGTAATGGGATGAAATATGTATACTTGATTTATGACTCGATTAATTTATTTATTTATTAAATTATAAATGGATCGGATCGAATTAAATCAGCCCATTTATCAATTAAACTAATTAAAATTTCTAAAATAATTTTAAAAAAATTATTTATAAATTAAATATTGTATTATTTATAATTAATTTTTAATAATATTATTATTTTAATTGTTTGAAATATATTAAAATTATAATGTTAGTTATATATGTGAGGTCGATTTAGATTAATTTGGATCAATTTAAATTAATCCAAATCAGTCAAATCAATCAAAACAATTCATTTAATTAAATAAATCAATTTAAATCAAATCAAATCAGAAATTAACTTATTTAATAAATAGATCAATTTGAATTAAATCGGATTATGATTCAAAAAATTAACTTGTTTAATAAACTTGAATTTGAATTGACTCATTTATTTAATATGATACTTATTAATTTGATCCAACTGGTGAATCTGAATTATCAGATCTACCCAGATCAAATGGTCGCTTTCAAGCTTTGGTGGAGCCATAATTAAATTGCATATGTTCAACCGCTCAGGTGATCTAAAATGTTAATTATCTAAAAAATAACCAAAAAAGAAGAGGAATCGCTTAAATCTAAAAATTCTTGATTGGTAAAATATCGTCTATTTGCAGTAGTTATACAGTGATATTAAATTTGCATAATGTGATTGTGTATAAAATCCAAAACCTGAAAATGTATTGGATATCTATACTCCATATTCTCACTACCGAGGCCGGCAGCGCCACCACCAGTCTCACCAAAAAACAGCAAGATTCAGATTGCATAGCTATTTGTTTCATGAACCTGACAACAAGAACACAATTAAGAATTTCAGACAGCACGGTTTAAATAATTGTAAATGACAAGTCATATCTTAAACAACTGAAAACCACCTTGAATGCAAAGCAGCAATTGACTACTTACAACGTGCAGAGATAACAGTGAATTTCACTGTGTATCTTCAAAGTATACACAAATGATAATTGCATATGTTGTCGTTCTTCAGCATATGTTTGCTTCTTCAGGTTTGCAATTTGTGACAAACAGCAGAGTTTGGGCTAGCCATAGAACCTGTTGAAAACCATCAATAAGCTTAGTGTGTCTAAACATTTTCTATGTTTATACACAATATGTTTTCAACATTACATAAATCGGCATAGCAGGGCTGCTTTGAAACAGGATCCTCTTCAAAAGGTGGTGGTACCTGACCATAGATCATCTCACAACTCATATCTTCAAAATCTGCATGATGACCAAAAAAGGGTAAGCAATTTTGAATTTTTATAAATCAAGTTAAATGCTAGGTAATTACAGCATATTGTTGAACATTAACAAATCATGGGTGGCCATGATACTTGGACGATGATATCAGATGATGCACACAGAAAATTATATCAGTCTCACTTCACTGTATCTTGGTTGTCAGGTGCTTAATAGTTAATAATTGGCCACAAGGTCAATAGTCAAGGACTGGTAAGGAGGAGAAGAAAAATAATCAGCATTAGATCACATTGCAGTTGAGCTGATCTTCTACATGATTATGTCTTGTGAGAAGGTGCATACAGGATGATTGAATAGCAATTCAATCTTAACAACCTCATCTGTGCTTCAATCTTTTAAGGAAACAACTATCTTATCAGGTTTACTTACTAGGATTCATGGTCAGGGGAAGTCCAAATTCATTGGTGAAGAAATCCTGAGTCGGAATCTTGCACATATTGACGCACATTCCAACACAACCACTGTTCTCCAAGTACCTTTGAAAAAGCAACTCAGTTTTGTTATGGAAAATACAAACATAGTAATAATGTATATAAAGATCATGGACCTTGAGTGCAAAATTATTAACATGATTTGTTTCACATTTTATAAACGAAATTAATTTACCAAAGAAACAAATTCCGATAATTAACAGAGAGCTCACCTGCATTTTTTGATACGTACACCACTTTTTTGCTTCACTCCATTCACATCAACTTCCACAACCTAACAAGCAACTCCTTTGTTAGGAAGCCCAAAAACTTTTTATTGGTTATCTGTATAAGACTCGTAGAAGCATCTCATAAATGGCATAGCTAGACTTGTATGCGAAAACTATAGGATAAGGTGATGAACTGTTCATGAAAACCAAGGAAAAATTTTAGTAAAGAGTTTAATATGCTGTGGTGTTCAAGAGTCATTTAAGTTGGAAATATTTGAATAGATTTGAAAGTACTTGCATTAGCTTCACGC
This sequence comes from Trichopus zeylanicus subsp. travancoricus, assembly GCA_005019695.1. NCBI lineage: Eukaryota > Viridiplantae > Streptophyta > Magnoliopsida > Dioscoreales > Dioscoreaceae > Trichopus > Trichopus zeylanicus. The sequence continues at coordinate 13,323 of RXID01015203.1, forward strand.
CTAGTCCTCCATAGTTACAAACAGAAAACGTATTCAAGATCTGTAGAGGATAGTACTAGTCATATCCTAGTCATCATCATCATTAATTATTCAATTTGTAATTAGATTTTAGAGCACAGTGGAAGATCTGAACTTAACGAAGAGTCAAAGAAACACAATAAACCAATATACTTCATCTTGATCTTTGCAATGGGGAAATTACAATATTTTCTCCAGGACAACAAAATAAAGACATCAATAAGCTGATGACAAATACCTCTGAAGGCCCAACAAGCCAGTGAAAGAATGGTACAGTTAATGCAGCATTGAACTCAGAAGCCCATCTGGTTGGTGGAAACAATTTCCGAAACTTCAATCCACCAATACAAGCGGAAAAAACCGAATAATATCACTCACTGATCAGAAGAAAGCAATAGACAAAGAAATGTATAAACGGTACAAAATATCAAATGCACGAAAGTTTCAACAGAAATCTCTGAACTTATATAACGCCCAATCAAACAAAGAGAAAACTAGCTATTTACCTGAGCAGGGGCCCCTGGCGGAAGCATTGAGAGGAGCACCTCCCTCACCACCTCCTGCTGTTGCTTCCTGTTCCTCCCCATCATCACCCTCTTGGAAACATCAACAAAACTCTCATAGTCCCAATCCCAGAAACCCTTGCTACTTTTCTCTTTATCCCCAGACGCAAAATTCTCCATCTTGCGCGCAAACAACGACATGAACGCCTTCTCAAACAACCCATCCCTGTACTGTGTCTTATGTCCCATTGGCGCTGGCACTCCCGATGGCTCAGCTATGCCTCCACAGCGAACTGAACCAATGCCTTGCCATCTTCTCACCGTTCTTCGAGGCATAAGCCGAGCCGTGGGCAAAGACAGCAGCTCCATCATCAAAGCTGTGAGAGAGGCAGGCAGCAGTTGCTTCTAGTGTAGCAATGGGAGGCCAAGGAGGAGACACGAGCGGTGTACCATCCATTCACGTGAATGAGTTTAGATAATCTTTAACCATCGCGTGAAATCATACATGGGGGGGATGCTCCCAGCCATCACATCAAAATCAAATACAGAGGTTTTAGCAAAGAAGAGTGAAAACAGCCACAAGTTATAACAATTTTTTTCTGAGAAAATGCAATCTGTAGCGAATAGGCTGGGCTCAGAGAAAGTGTTGCTGGGCCATTAGCTGCTGGACTCGAATTCCAAGCTCATCGATCCTTTGGGCCCAGTCGCTCCTCACCTCGATTGGACGGACGTCGGCTAGGTCGGAGTCGGCAGCTTCAGGCCCGCCGTCGCGCTTCTTCCCGATCCTAGACCGCCTCCGCTTCTTCTCTTTCCGCTCGGCGGCGCGCTGCAGCGCCTGGAGGACGACGGAGCCCTTAAGCAGACCCCCGCCGGCGGCGGCACCCTGGGGTTCGCCGGGAGAAGGCGAGCCATCTCGTGGCGGCTCCGATTTGAGGGCGGATGTGGATATTAGAATGCGGAGGCGTTGCCGCTGCCGCTTGACGGAGACCATGGCGGCCGGGAGACGGACGACAGATGGATTTGAGAGCAGAAGGGACTGCGTAGCGGTAGAAGCGACCAGCATTTTTGGCTCCCGCGAGTGTTTTGGGTCGAATTCGGGAATCAGATTAAAACGGAGGACAATTTTGCGTTTTTATTTCCTTTAGAATTGGATTTTTTTTTAAAAAAAAAAACACAATGACACAGACACAAGTGAAAATTTAAAGAGAAAACGGTTTTCATTGATAAATTTTAAAAAAAAAGGCCATCTTTTCTATCACTTCTTGCAAGTTAACTTAAATAAATTCCTCAAAAATCACATTTAGCTAAAAAACCAAAGGGGTAATCTGAGACGCTTTTGTAAGACAATGACAACAAGAAATTAGCTAACTTGGAAGGGCTTATCTGTAAAACGACCACAACAATGTGCAAAACCCTGCGGCCATGCATGAATATCTCCATGCAACCATCTGAAATACCATTAAGAAATTATTAAGGCAAACAAAGCCTTGATAACAAGAGAAAAGTACGTGAACAGTTATCTCCAATAGCTTAGTTTCACGTTTCGAGCCTCGATTTATTCACAACAAGAACTTAGGTTCGCCTGCACTTTGTTAGGGAAAAGGAGGAAATAAGCTCTGACAGCAACAAGGCATGAAAAGCATGAGAAAATTGATTCAGCAACACAAGTGTTGGAGAACCAATAAATACAAAATCCAATTGAACTTAAAGTTTTCTGACACTTGGATCAGGACAATGCATTTTGGTCATCAAGCTCTTAAGGATAAGAAATCCAAATATTATCTGATAGACAAGGATACAAACGAATTAGCGCTGTGTGCATAAGTTGCACAGAGCACAACATCAAGAACTCAAACCTCATGATTTTGGGAGAAAATCATCATTGAGGCTCGGATGTCTCCACAGGAATGGCAGTTTCTACTCCTTTTTGTTCGAAGGCAGTAACCCGTTTGTCCAAAGCTTCGTAGCGCTTTTCCAACAACTCATATGCATCTCTCACCTGCATTCCAAATGAAGTATGACTACGAAAATATTTCTAATTCTCAAGAAGTTGGACTAGGCCCATCTTAGTGGGCAAGGTGTAAATGATGTTGTTGAATACTAGATCAAGTATATATCTTACTTGGCAAGCTTGCCTGGTGTTACTCTGGAGATGATATAAAGATGCCCAGTCGATTCAAATGGCTTGCTTATTTGTGTAATTTATGGAATGAGATGAAACATGCACATGGATATTATTCAATGAGAAGGAAGAACGTGAAAATGATTCACATATGAAGGCCTTGAGTAGGTTTCAAAAAAACAGCAGTTAAATATTCAGAGACCATGACAATTTGCACCAGCAATGTTTGGAATAAGTAACATTGCCAAATCAGGGAAACATATTCCAAAAAAGGACAGTATTGAAGTACCATGGAAGATAAATGACAATAATCTGAAGAAATTGTTATGATAAATGAAGGACAAAGGCAGCAAACAAGTTCCAACAACTCAATGTTGCCCTTTTTGTCAATTATATAATATTAATTAAAAGAGTCATTTGCATATAACTCTTAAAATTTTGCCACATTGCATATTCCTCTTCTTAACTTAAAAAATTTGATGTAATTCCTTAAAATCGTGTCAAATTATATATTTCTCTTTCAAAATTAAAAAAATTATATAAAACTCCTTAAAATCTTGTCAAATCGCATATTTTTCTTCCAAACTTAAAAAAATTACATATAACTCCTTGAGATCTTGACAAACTATATATTTTTCTACCAAGCTTAAAAAATAATATATTTTTCTTCGATTGCTACATACATTATAAAAACTTTCTCAATGTAGATTTACTATTAAAATCAAGAATATTTATACAATATATATCGTTTAATGTTGTTTCAGCTGATATGAAAAAGTGAAAATACCTCAAACCTAATTAGAAAAAAATTTTGATTGTTCGATCGTTATTATAAAAAATTGTCTCGTCCAACTGAGAGTTGTATCTCGGATTAAATTTTAACCTGTTATATAAAATGATAATTTTGCTCATGTCCTGTTTTAAACTTGTTTCACTTTATATCAGATTAAATTTTTAACACAAAATGTAAAAATGATAATTTTACATCTAACCTAATTTAAACTTATTTCAATTCGATCGGCACTAAAATTAAAGATCAATCTAAATCAAATCTAGAATCAATATGAATCAGATTTAGGATTTTTATTTTACTCGTGTTTTCCATTTCGCCAACTTTAACCAAGTTAGGAATATATTCATCTTTTCACTTTAGTCTAAATAACATCAAATAATATAAATTCGTCATATATTATCGATTCTAACGGTGTTAAATTTATGCCTGATGAAATTTTTACAATATATTTAATAACCCGAGAAAAAATACATAATTTATTAAGTTTGAAAGAAAAATATATAATTTGCATGATTTCAAGAAATTATATGCAATTTTTGAAGTTTCAAAAGGAAATATACATTTTGGCAAGATTTCAAAAAGTTATATGTAATTTTTGAAATTTGAAAAAAAATATGCAATTTGATAAAATTTCAAAAACTTATATGTAATTAACTTTAATTAAAATTATTTTTTAGAGGTCTCATTGTACAAAGTATATGCAGAACAAATGTGATTCCTTAATCATTACTACGTGTCTCTATCCTCGACTCTCTAATCACAAGACTATGGATCTTGTCCGGAAATACCGCAAGTCTAGTTATGTGTCTCTACTAACTATTTGTCTGAACCTATAATTGGCCATTAGGCAGCAACTTCCATTGTTTATTTAACTCAAAACCACATATCTAATATGTGTTACTACTTGTTCCTTCAGAATTCACAAAATGTGCTGCTTTTCTACCTCACCCTGCTTATCCTCAGAACTCCCCAAATAAGATCATTTCTCCATCAATTCTCTGGAACTCAAAAACAAAAGAATTTATTTTAAAACTGTAACTTTGATAAAATGCTCTACAATTTCAACAACTAAAACCACAAAGGACCATTTTCACTAACATTGAACAGTGAAGAAATACAAGTAAAAATATCCTGCAATTATCATACTTAACACAAAAGAGCCCAGCAATTATCATGTCATTGAAAAGCTTGGAAGGATTTTTGTTAGGAAAAAAAAAGTCTAGGGCAGTTCCAAGTGATTCATACATCAGATGATGCTGATTACTGCAAAGCAGATTGAACTGCGAAAGAATGCAACATAAATGAAATATTAACAGCAACGAGTAATTCAACTAATTCACTTAAAACAAGTATATCAGTACATAGGGTGCCTCAAGTAGCATCTGCATGCTTCAAATAAGAAACATACTTCTTTTCAAAACCATGTAAACAATCATTTAACTCGTCCAAGTACGTCACAGAAGCAGTGAAAAATCATACATCAATTATCTATTGAGATTAAAATTCTGTTCCTACGTAATCATTATCAATATCTTTTTTTCTTTTTTACAGAGAAAGAGAAGTCCTAAGAATCTACTTCATTGATTCTGCAAAACTTCCCGAAATTTCTCGTGCCATGTAATGAGGCAAGAAAAGCCGATGCTTTTCTCATGAACACAGAGGAATTAGCTAAATTATATGCAACAAGGTCGCATTTTTGGCTGTTCTTTCTTCACCTAAACGAAACTCATCCATATACATGAAGCTACAAAATCACAGTTTCCATTCCAATCGTTGCATTAGCAGCAAAATTTGGGGTTGAATGCCAACTAGTTTAGACCTTAGAACAAGGCAAGCTGGTCTAATTCAAAAGAAATTTGATCCACGGTAACAGAGAGAGAAGGATTAGGGTTCATACCTGGTGGGAGATGGCGTCTTGGGCGAGTTTGTAGTCCTCGTAGAGGAGGTAGAAGCCGGCGACGGAGGCGGCGGTGGCGCCGGCGAAGAAGGCCGAGAGCCTCACTCTGAACATCAGCCCCATCTCTGCTCCGTCGACCAAGAAGGACTTCGAGGATCGCTTCAGGATCAGATAGGACGGAGCGGAGGGAGGAGTTCCAGAGGAAGAAAGAAAGGGGGCGGGCGTTCGTGTCTACTCTTTGCCTTCGCGTTAGGGCGCCTGAGGTGCACGTGGGCCGTAAGCGCCCGACAAAGAAAGCCATCACATCCGGCCCAGCTATGGCTTTCAGCAAGTGGGCTTTGGGCCCAGTAAGGCGTACATGTAATAGGCTTGTGGACCGAGAATCCGTTTCGATATTGGATACCCAAAATTTATAGGAATTGAGAGTTTTATTGATTTTTCTTTCAGGGTTTGTTTATTTTATTAGAAATTATTGTCCTGCAAAATTAACGACCTATAATTTTAAAAAATTAAAACTTTTCTTGTATTTGATTTGTGAGATTTGAAAATTATAAATATTCAAATATCTTGTTCCGTGTAAGAGATTTTAATTTTTAAAAATATTTAAATATTCTAGTGAAGAACTGTTTAAATATTCAAAAGTTTCAAAATTAACGTTAATTTTATTGTTTAAAATTTTTTAAAATATCTAAAATACTTCGATTATTAAAATTATATTTATTATCAAAAATTTAAGATTAAATATAAAAAATGCGTTAACTATTTAAAAATATCTTAATTATTAAATATTTAAAATTTGTATGATAAAAAAATTAATTTTTCATTGATCTGATCGAGATGATCTCAGAAAATTTGTTTGCCGAATATCAATGCAGGTGAGGATCAGCCAGTCGTTCCAGTGTTTGGTGTTTGACGTTCCACCGTATGCAAATTGCCAGCTGCACATGATTGCTGGACACAGAGGCGGGTGTCGAGACTCGAGCGAATGCGCCGCATGTAGACCGCATTCAATCAAGCTGCCCGCGTCATTTTTGGACGCTGCATATTCTCGAGCAACTTGGGCGGCTGCACACTTTCTCCTTTTTGCTTTCATTTTTTTTTTTTTTTTTTTTTTGGATTTTTCTATTTCGAGTAAACGGCTGGCTCGCCGTCTCGACCTAATCCTCTCAAAAACCTTGGGCGTGAAATAATGGATTCGTGCGAGCCAGTTTCCTTTTAGCGCTTGCTTTTCCGTTTCATATTCTAATTGTCGCAATCAAGTTCCTCTCTTTGGAGTGGATTAGGCACCAAACTTCGGCATCATATAATATCATTTTTTTTGGATAAAAAAATATTGCAATATAATGATGACATCAGATTAAATTGTAAAATAGATAATATCGTATTAAATTCATTTATTTATTTATTTTGGGCTTCGCCTTTAATTTTTACCCACCCGAATGAAGTATGCACAATAATTCCGTGTAGTGCCACGGAGAAGAGCAATTTTCACGGCACACTCTTTTGAATTTTTTTTTCTTGCTAAATCTCGAATTATGTAGAGAAACATGCTCTTTCGAATTTTTTTTCTTGGTAAATCTCGAATTACTTAGAGAAAAAGAAGCCACTCCACTAATCCACTGTAGAACGCCATACGAGTGTAGAATCTTTTCGCGTCGGAGAAAGAAGAAAACTATAATATTACATCAGAAAAGGAAACTCTTACTGGTTATCGCCGGCAACCCTTTTTCCAGGTCCGATGCCGGTGTGGAATCGTCGAAGAGAAGGTCCAGTTGAGTCATGGCCTCGGAGGCGATAAGGGAGAACAGCATGATGGCTGGAGTGCCGAGCAAGACGAGGCCGAAGGGCACCATCCAGAGCTGCTTGTTTGACTCGTGGAAAGTGACCGTCCACCAGCCGAGTAGCGCACCGCCGGCGAAGCTCGTTAGGAGAAGATAGAGGCTCGTCAGCAGCGACAAGCTGGCGGAAGCGGCAGTAGTGGCTGGGAAAGACTTGCCGGGCTCCGGCGGCTTCATCTACGGCGAAGGATGGACTCGAGGATTCACGGAAGAGATGGTTGCATGGATTCTGGAATTTATGTCTGAACCAAAATGGGGCAGTTGCTTTATATCTACAGAAGTTCAGATGACCTCTTAAATGGATTGTATTTGAGAAGGAAACCCTGAATTTTTTTTTTTTACAAAAACCTCCTTATCATGTGTAATTGTTTTGGAATTTTATTATTTTTTAAAGTAACAAGACTCATAGCACAATTACATAATTAATTTTTTACATAAAACCCTCAAAAAATAACTAAATTACATATAATTTTTTACTTTTTTATAATCATGTATAATTTTTTCATTAATTTTTAGAGAAGTTTAGGTACCATTTGGTTTGAAATTAAAGTCAATCTCAAACTCAAAATCAATACTAAAAGTACAAAAAAATAATTTGGTCAAATTTTTGTTATTTGAATATTAGTCTGACTAGTAAGACACCGTTTAATTCGGAATCAGAATCACGATCAAGATTAAAATTAGTGAACTATTTTTTATAAACTAATTTTTTTATCAAAATTAACTCTACAATAATTTAAAGTTCGAAAAATAATTTAATTTTTTATAATAATTTAATTTAATAATGATGTAAAATTAGTAATATTAATTTTTTAAAAAAATTAATTTTGAAAAATGTTGATCCTGATCCTGATCTCAAATCAAATGGTGTCTAAATGATTTTAATTTTTTTGAACCATTATGCTTTTGGGTATATTATTTATTAAGGTTTGAATGAATAAATATAAAAATAGTATATTAATTTACTTTTTAAAGTAACGAAAAGATAATCTGGTTATTTTTTTGATGTTTAGATGGTATGCTGGTCATGACAGAATGATCCTGATCCAGAATCAAACCCACCCTTAGGTCTTTAAAACAAAATTAGAATTTTGATTTTTCAATCCACCCATATACAAATTTCTTTATAAATTTTTTTAGAAATTTTGTACTCGGAGCTTCAAACTCGTCTTATTAGTTGACACTTTGACCTTGTATGGTACTTACTGTTTTTAAATTTTTTATATAATTATAAAAAATCAGAAAATTATAAATAATTTAGTTATTTTTTCAGAAAATTATACATAAAAAAAACTTACATAATGGATATATTTCAATTATACACGAGTTTTGAATGAGGATAAGTTTTCCACTTTTTATAAGATAATTCAAGATGTTGAATTTATAATATTTCACATGCAAGCGTAAAAAAATGAGCGTGAGTATGAATATAACACTCGGTATGTACAATTATAATGCAGGTGAAAGTTCTCGCCACTTGTCGTATTTTTATGTGACTAATCGATCTCAAATCTGCGATTTTCAACACCATGGAACGCGTACAACACGGAAAAGAAAAAGGGCTTGCCCGAATAAAAAAGAAGTCCACGCTCGGAAGAAAGAGAATAAAGACTTCATTTTATGTCATGACCGGAAGCTCCAAAATGAGAGGACGAGGTCGGCTAATGCAAAGATTTTTTCTTTGACAGTGATTAACCACTAATTAACACAATGGCCGCCAAGTAAGTCGCCCGTCACATACCACGCATGGGGAATATTTGCCAGTATATTTGTTTATTATTATTTGCGCCAGTCAAGGACGCAAATGTAATTATCAGAAATTTAAAGATTTCTAAATAATTAGATGACATTTCAGAAACTTATTATCGTCATCCCACGGCTACTATTTTGTTCGAGGGTCAGACCTTGTGAGTTAAATTATAGACCATTCGCGGCAAAATGACCCAATTAATTACTCAAATTCAAATAAAATAGAAATTTAAATATTAAAAAAACTGTTGCGACACCGTGATAGTTCCCTTTAATTTAATGCAGGTTCGTGCCCAAGAAGACGATGTGAAATGATGCAATAAAATAACATTTAGATTACGTTGCAGCGAGGGTCTTCTAATCTTTGTTAGCGATAATGACGTTCAGCAAAGCCCAGTCGGCGGGGCGTGATGGCAACTAGGGGTGGGCGAAAAAACCGAAAAAATAGTATACCAAATCGTACCGGAAAATAGATTCTCAGGGCAAATCGGTACGGTTCTGATTCTGAAATTTAATAGAATCGGAAAATCGGTTTCGATTTCGGTTTCACGTTTTCTGAAAAATCGGTACACCGGAATCCTACCGATTTTTCCTCTATATATAAAAGAGATAATTACGGATAACTCCCCTAATTAGCCTTAATTACGTCTAATCCCCGTGATTTCCGTAATTACCCTCACCCCTCAAATTCGAAAATATTTATCCACACCCTTGATTGTTATTTAATCAAAATTTTGTCAAAAAATTTCGATTTTACCCCTAGTTATTTTACACATACACCCCTAAAAACTTATTTTTTTTATATTTAACCCCCCGGAATTCGGATTTTTGAAAAAAAAAACCCGAAATAACTCAGTTTTACAAAAAAGTCCTCGAAATTCGAATTTTTGCAAATAAACTCCCGGAAATTATTCTGAAATTATTCCGGGGCGCCGGCATGCGGGGGCGGAACGGCCTTGGCCGTGGCCGTCCTCGCCCGGGTTTCGACTCACCGGCGCCTCGGCGCCCCGGCCTCCGCCTCCGCTCCCGCCCGCGCGACGGGGTGTTATTTGCAAAAATCCGAATTTTGGGGACTTTTCTGTAAATCGAAATAATTTTCGGGGGTTTATTTGCAAAAATTCGAATTTCGAGGATTTTTTTATAAATCAGAGTTATTTCGGGGTGTTATTTGCAAAAATCCGAATGGGGATTAAATATAAAAAAATAAGTTTTTAGGGGTGTATGTGTAAAATAACCGGGTAAAATCGGAATTTTTAAGGGGTAATTACGGAAATTACGGGGGTTAAACGTAATTAAGGCTAATTACGGGGGTTATCCGTAATTATCCCTATATAAAATCCTAACCCTAACCCTCACCCTAATTGCGCCGCCTCGGCCTCGCCTCGCCTTCTCCCCGCCCCTGCGCTCGCAGCAACGCGCCGATGCCGCTGCCGCTGCCGCTGCCGCTGCCGCCGCCTCGGCCTCGCCCTCGCCTCGACCCTGCGCTCGCAGCAACGCGCCGACGCCGCTGCCTCGGCCTCGGCCTCGACCTCGGCCTCGCCCTCGCCTCGCCCCCAAGCTCGCAGCAACGCGCCGACGCCGCCTCGGCCTCGGCCTCGCCTCGCCTCCGAGCTCGCAGCAACGCGCCGACGCCGCCTCAGCCTCGCCCTCGCCCTCGCCGGTTGTCGCGACGCCGGAGCTCCGGTATACCGGTTTTAGAACCGGTTTAGAACCGGAACCGAAAAATCGGTTCTTTACCCAAACGGTACGGTTTCGGTTCTAAATTTTTTGAAAACCGGAATCCGGTTCCGGTTCTAAAATTTCGCTCACCCCTAACTTTTGGATTTCGCCATTTGAATCTTCTTCCTCTCTTTAACCACCACTAGTTTTAATTCAAACGCCATCGGTTATTGGAACGTTTGCATCCTCGTCCTGTTCCAATTGTTTACCGTCGTTTAACTGTTGCCTGTTGATTTATTTGCGTCTAACTCCTTTAAATTCGAATAATTATGTGTTACCCCTCTAATTTTTCATATTTATATGTAAATCCTTTTAAGAGGATCTTTTGGTAATTTACGCAGCAGGTCAGTCCACTGGAAAAAGTGCACTGCATATGACTTATTATGTAAATTACCAAAAGATCCCTCCAGAAGGACCTATATATAAATTTAAAAAGTCAGAGAAATAACACATAATTACTCGAATTTAGGGGAGTTAGACGCAAATAAACCAAACAGTTAAACCACGGTTAACCATTGTAACATGGACGAGCGTTCTAATAACCGACCACCACCACGTTTGAATTGAAACTAGTGGTTAAAGAGGAAGAAGATTCAAATCGCGAAATCCAAAAACGAAGAAGAGGAAGAAGAAGAGCATGGATTGAGTTCAAGTACCAACAAATGATTGCTTCCATTGATTCCCTACCTTTGGACGCTTTGGTAGTAATGCTCCAACACTTCAACCCTTCTTTCTTCAAGCAGTCCATTCTTCTGATTTTTTTTTTTCCTGTTTTTCTTGAAGGTCCAAATCCTGTGCAAACTGAACCATGATGAACTCCAGCCACTGATCTCAGTTTCCAAATCGTTCCGCAATGCTGTGAGCATTGGTTTTCACTTCCTGAAATTAGTGTTTCTGGGATTTAATCTTTTTAATGCATTTGTCATAGGTGAGTGTTGCTCAGAAATTGCACTTCGACTTCACCACCCCAGCGACGAAGAAGCCGCTTCCGTTCTCTTTGTATTGCCTCAGCACTGAACTGAGATTGACCATGTTTCCCATGGAATTGAAACTTGATTAGTTGTTTGGCCTATGAACAGGGAAGTCGATCAATCCCCTTGCGCGCAGGTAGTGAGACTGGCCAAGCAGACAAGGAAGTTTAAGCTTTCTGAGGAAGAATCGCACAGGATTGCGGTCGTGCTCTTTCCGGTATGAGTAGCAGAGTATAATGATCGGGAGGTGAAGGATGCCTCATCCTGTTATACCACTTGTCCATGCTTTTCAACTTTTTGATTTATTTTGAATCAAATAGAACACGAATTCTTTGTTTGTAGACACCGTAACAATAGTGATGGATCCTGTTTTATGTCTTTTTGTGTCATAGCAAACACTAAGAGTTACTGATCTGGAGAAATGATGCCAAAGAAATCTATCCAGTGTACCACAAAGAACTTGAAGAGCAACTAGCTTGCATGAAATAGTGAGAAAAGGAGACAAAGCAAATCCATCATATTGAAATTCAAATGTTGGGTGTGCTGATCGATCAATATATGATGTCCAATTTCATTTGATACAAGTCATATATGTTATATGACTAAACTAGAAACAATGGGACTCGTGAGAACAGTCCATTTCTGCAACCAGCGAGCCATGATCAGAGCATACAAGAGAGAAGCTGACACTATATGGAACTTAGGACTGTTAGCACTTCAAGGATTAAACGAGCAGGAAACATAAAACTGAAAACTTGCTCGTCCGTGTCTGGACTCTAAACATCCTGTTCCGTGTGAAAAGCCGCCGCCATGATCCCGTGCCATGTCCATGAAACAATGCAGAAGTATCCTGCTTCATATGCAAAGACAATACTGAGAACGATACCACTGAATCTGAATTTCACATTCAGAATAGCACACCACAAACAGACTACTCTCTTCAGGATGCCATCTCAGTCGTGATATAGACTGAAAACAGAGGATGACGCAGAGTTGTAGTGCAAAAAATCAATCCAACAACAGAATCAGGAACGCTACTCCTGACTATGTGCTGTTCGACATCAATTTTCAAGAATTTGCAAAATTAGCATAACGTTCATGTACTCAAAATTAGCAAACACAAATCTGTATGAAATCCAATACCTACTGCAACAACAGTAAGAAAAACATCTTAACGAAGCCAAATTCTCAATGCCCGCGAACAGCGACGCGCAAACGCACCTCTGGCGACCGCTCAGGCCGATGAAGAAGCAGGCACGGCCTCGATCAACTTTGCGAAGTAGAACTGCGTGGTGATGAACCCCTTCTTGTTCACCGTCCACCCAACATTCTCCAGCGCCCTCTCTACATCCTTCTCTGCGTGCAAGTAAGCTCTTGTGGCCTTCGACGGCCCCGGGAACAGCTCCCCCACCCTCTTCAGCAAGTCAAAGTAGAATGTCTTCGGTGCGAAGCTCAGAAGCAGCCGCCGCTCCGCCAGCGACGCCAAATGCGCTATCATCCCCGCCGCCTTATCTTGCGGGTAGTGAATCAACACATCCAAGCAAACCACAGTGTCCCACTTCCCCTCCAGCCCCTCCAAATCTTTGACTTCAAAAATCGGCATCTTGGAGCCGGCGATCGATCCAAGCTCCTCCGACGCTCGCTGGCGGGCCTCTTCCACCATGGCTGCGGAGATGTCGGAGGCGGTGACTTCGGCGCCCTCGCGGGCTAGAGGGATCGCAAGGCAGCCGGTGCCGCAACCGGCATCGCAGACGGTGACACCGGCGAGGGGGGCGGCGTCGGAGAGCATCTTGATGGCATTCTCGACAGTCTTGGCGTGACCGAGGCGGATGTCCAGCTGGACCTTGTTGACGCCGTCGGTGGTGTCGGAGTAGATTTTTCGCCAGCGCTCAAAGCCGGTGGTGTTGAAGTACACGCGGACGGCGTCCTTGTCGTCTCCTCCGGCTTCCTCCGCCTGCTGGCGGCGGCGGCGGTTGGGGTCAGTGAGGGAGAGCGCGGCAGCGAGTGCGGCAACTGAGCCACCGCCAAGGACAGCGAGGGAAAGGGCAGGGGAGTCAAGGGAGAGGTCAACTGCGGCGATGGGGAGGGCGAGAGTTTTGAAAGAGGAGCGGCGTCCAAGGAAGACGGAGGGAGGGTGGGGCAGCGGGTTGGTCGCCGGTGACGCGGAGGAGAGGACCGCCGAGAATGCCATCGTCATTCATTATTTTTCTCCGGATTCGGATTTTGTTTCAAATTTAAATGATTTTGTTCCTAGAAAAAAAATCTGATTGGTTGTCTGAGTCTGACGTGGCATGGATAGCATCCGTGAGTGAATTCTGATTGGGCGCCTTGGATAAGGTTCGTACTTACCGTTCTTGCTCAACTTCTCCGTTTTCCTATTATTTTGTTTGTGTTTTAAATTTTATATTTTCCATAATAAAATTTGTAAATATGCAAAATCGAGCAGAAACTTCAAAAAATATGAAGTAAAATTAGTTATTTCAAGTAATTACTTCTACGGATACTGTGGAGCTGCTGCTTTGGATTCTCGTTGGCTTCCAGCCTTGGAGACCGAACGAAACTTAGCATTGGCCGATTCGACATTGGTCGATCTAATTTTTTCGAATCGGCCAAACCCAAACCCGATCCCGATTCTGGTAATCTTTAAAGACCCGAAAAACTTGCTAAAGATAAACGCTAATAATACTCGCGAATGCATTTACCGATGAACATACCATTTATCAATCCATGCACCAGAATGCACATGCAGCCCATCCAGTGGCTGTACATGCACACGCTCCATGCGGGAGGATAGCTACACATACAATCGCATTGGATGTTGCGACCGGATCCCGGTTCGCTCATCCCCAGCACAATATAAACCCGTGAGCAGCAACAGCCAGGAACCACAGCAGGGTGAGAGAGCTGAGCACCATGGGGAGGGAGAGGGTGAAGCTGGCATGGATCGACAGGGAGGCGACGAGGAAGGCCACCTACAGGAAGAGGAAGGCCGGGCTGTTCAAGAAGCTGTTCGAGCTGAGCACGCTCTGCGACGTCAAGGGCTGCGCCGTCCTCTACAGCCCCGACGAGGCCAGCCCGGGGGTGTGGTCGTCCACAGGGGACGTCAGGCAGGTTCTTCTTGAGTTCCGGACCGCGACGGAGCTGGAGCGGAGGCATAAAATGCAGGACCATGAGAATTTCCTGCTTCTGCAGATAAAGAAAACGGAGCAGCAGCTCCAGCGCCTTCAAAAGGAAAATCGCGAGCGCGAGAAGCTGCTGCTACTGGCGTGGGTGCTGGACGGGAGTAGGAAGATCGAGGAGTTCTCTATCGAGGAGGTCGTGAGCTTGGGGAGCTTGGTGGAATCGATGCTGAAGGCGCTGGACGAGAGGATCGAGGTTCTGAACGCGCAGCAGGCGCGTGAATCCGCAGCGGTCGAGAAGCCGGCTGCGGCGGCGCAGGAAGTGATGTTGAACCCGAGCTGGACCATGGAGATGCTGGGAGTGAAGCCGTATCAGGCCCAAGTTCCCGGAGGTCCGATGAAGGAAAACTCTGATGGGAAATTTCCGATGGAGTGAGCGAGTTTGGACGTGTGGTTTTCTGTGTTTTCTGTCGGAAGTCAAGTAACCCTCGGCGAGAGCTGAATCTTAAATAAAACATTTGACAAATATCCATCTGTGATTTCCACCGTTCGAACGACTGGTCTGAGGACATGATCGAAATTGGCGTCTTTTCACGAAAGGGAGAGTTGTATTTGGACAGCACCGTGAAGTTAGCCTTCAGATAGTTTACCGCGGAGAGGAGATTAATCTGAACATCAACCCAATAAATTCTATTTCAAATCTCAAATTCATCATTTTTATTAAAAAAAATAAATAGAATCATTAGACCCATGCTTGATGTGCCATTCGCTTCTAAAATTTACAAAAAGTTTGTCGAAAATAAAACCAAATTCCTGATATGGCGAATATATTGGTTAATTTACATGAGAATAATTCTTTGTGCAAATTAAATTTTACTATTTATAACTTTGCAGTAGGCAAAAAATTTAGGATCAACTGCATATTACTCTTTAAAAGCATACCAAATTATATATTTTCTCTCCATATTTAAAAAGTTATATACCACTCTTTAAAATCTTGTCAAATTTTATTTTTTTCTATATCTTTTTAAAATCTTATTAAATTATATATTTATCTTTTAAATTTTAAAAATTAAATATTTTTTGGTTAGTAAGGTATATTACAAAAATCTCTTAAGGATACATTAATTGTTAACATCAGAAATATTTGTATAATATATTATTTGATTAGTGGTGATGTAAGTTTGAACATGGTAAAATGAATCCTAAATTTGGTTTATATTGGGCGCAAGATCTAATTAAGTTGACTGCTAATTTTTGGTCTAAATCAAACTGAAAACTAGTTTAAAACGAGTCGAGATAAAATTATAATTTTTGAACTCTGGTTAAGTTTTAATTTAAAATAAATTCTTCAACCGGATAAAAAGGAGTTTTTTTACCATGACAATCAAATCACCAAAATCCTTTGATCAAATTAGTGGTATTTTTATCTTTTTAGTTAAACTTAAAAAATGCCAAATGATTTTTTAAAATATTTTCTATTGTATCCAAAATTTTTTTTTACAACATATCGATGAGAAATATATAAATTTTTTAAAATTTAAAGATAAATATATAATTTGACTAAATTTAAGAAGTTATATGTAATTTTTTTAAATTTACATAAAAAATATGTAATTTGAAATTTTTTTAAAAAAAATTATATACTTTTTTAAATGTGAGGGAGAAATATAAAATTCACAAAATTTTTTTAAAATAAATATGCAATTGACTTAAAAATTTATTCGTATATTGATTATCAAATTCATTTATTCATTTATCAAATAACTCAAAATAAGTGTATCTTTTTGGGAATAGCAAGTAATTTTTATGTGCAAGCAAAGCATTATATTATTCAGCTTAACTCGGTTATACATCACCATCAAGAATATAAACATACTTAGCATGGAGTAAGCTGAAAGACATGCGGTTCTCACTCTTCTAAGTAGAGTTACAAGTTTAAAAAAATATTATAAAAAAAATAAATAAAGACAACGCATTCGCTCACCTTCGATCTGGTGTCGCAACATTCTCGAATGCGATCACATTTCTTTTATTTTTGAGAAATTATCCAAAAAAAAAAAAAAAAAAGAAGAAGAAGCATCCAATGCGTGAAAAGGAATGGCAAACAGCAAAAGGGCAAAACAAAAGCACATCCCTTTAAAATTTTTAACTTCATAACCATTTATAGATTTCGAGTTATTATCGAGTAATCTTCAAATCAACCTCTGTAATATATATCTGGAAAAAAAAAATTAAAAAAAAGAGAGAAATCCGAACTCAGTAGGTGGACTCGAATTTCGGATCGAGGACCCAGTGCTCGCCGTGGCCCCGGATCCGAACCCCCTTGATCCTGGCAAAGAGCTGCACTGCTCGCCGGACGCCCATGTTGTCGTACTTGGTGTGGTAGTCGTGGCCGAACATCACGCCGCCAGGCCGCAGCACGGCCCAGGCCCGGTTGATGTCGGCCCAGGCCGAGTGGAAGTCGTGGCCGGCGTCGACCTCCACCAGGTCCGCGTACACACCCCACTCGCACAGCGCCGTCAGGGCCGACGCTGTCGAGTACGGCACGGGGAGCACGCGGGCCTGCTCGCCGGCGTTGGCGATGTTGCGCATGAACTGGTGGAGGAGGAGGGAGTCGGCGTGGTGGAGATGGGGAAGGTGGTGGCTGAGGCGAGGGTGGGTGCGGAGGGCGGGCCAGCCGCGAAAGTCGTCGACGCAGAGGATGAGATTAGGGAGAGAGAGGTTGGAGGAGATGGAGGCCATGTGGAGGGCGGAGGCGCCGAGGAAAGTGCCGAGCTCGAGAATTACCGCGGGGCGGAGGGTTGAGATGAGGTCGGCGAAGACGGGGTTGGTGGAGCCCCAGCCGCGGGGGCGGGAGGTTGGCGGGAGAAGGAAGGAGGACGTGGCGGCGGCGGCGGCAGAGAAATTTATATATGGAGACCTGCCGTTGTAGAGGCGATCGAGGAGTGTTGGAAGAACCTCGGAGGCACTGATTGGCCTTGTACACTCTGCATCGAACTTTAATAAGTCGTAGGGGAGTGTCGGCGCCGGCGGCGGAGGAGGAGATGATGGTGACATGATTGGGAGATTGGAAGAAGAGTACGATACAGTCGAGGAGAAGAGAAAGCCGATGGAGAAGCCGAGGGAGATAAGGAAGAGGAGTAGGAGCAAGTGGACGACGGTGACGATAGGCCTTGGAGGGGGTTGGAGATTGGAAAAAGGAGCTTTCATGGCGTTCATGGTGGAGGATTTGGATGGGAGAAGAGGAAAATGGAGATGGAAGAGAAGGAAAGGTTGATTGGCGGTGGAAAAGGACGGTTGGAAATGGTTGCGGGTTCGTTGAAAGTCCTTTGAGACTATTATTAATGACTACAGGAGACTGTTTTGCAAAGCTGCGTTGGTTAAGAGTCAGGAGTCTTGCCGTAGCCAGTCCGCTGCCGTAGCCGGAAACCTTCACAATGTGGAAAATATTGATGGTTGGGGATTCAACAACCCAAAACAGAATCAGATGTGGACTCCACGGCGAGCCCTCATCCGGTTTTTTCTGCAGCCGAAATGTGATTCCATAATAAATCGGGAAGGCATTTGGAGTTTGTTCAACTCATTAAACACAAACAAGCAATTTCGTGCGATCAGATAGGCTGTGTTGCAGGCTATTAAAATAAAGATTCCACGCTGGCATTCAATCTTTGTTATTCATTGTCTCTTTCAACCGACTACAAACAAGGAAACTAATATAATGCATGATTGCAGAACATTTTAGACTCTTTTCCCTTCAATTGCGAACTCCGGACTGACAAGCAGTATCAAAAATAGAAGATAAAATAGGCACTGAGGGTTAAATTAATAGAAAATTTTCATATAACAATCACCGTGATTCCAACCTGAGAACATCCTTGCCAACAGTCAAACCTTCCACATAATGGTCAGATCAATTGCAGCCAACTAACAGAAGTTTTGTTGCTTCTGCTAGCATGGCAATGGTTGTTCTCTCCATTGCCCATTCCTGTCATCGACCAAAATAAATGGTATTAAGAGTCAATAAATGGCATTTGCATGCAGGATAAGAGAAAAGCAAGACAGCCCAAAGTTTATATGCCACAGCAGACCCAAACATACAAATAACGGCAAAAATAAGCATAATTGACAAGAGAAATCCTATTACGAAAAGTGACCTCATCAGCATCAACCAAAGATCAATTGAGTTCAAAGCAAATTCCCTTCTATAAGTTCATATTTTGGAATCACAGTAGCATCTTCTACCGGTATAACGAATTGTTATCTATGGTACATGAAATAGAACAAACTTTAAGACTGAGAAATACTTACTATCGCCGGGAAATTGACCCAGATCCAGGCAACCTAGAAAATCAACAGGAAATGTATAATTTATTAACTTTCATTCCAACTGATAAACCAAGGCATGCATTACATTAGTAAAGATATAAAAACTGCGACAATGATGAGAAAAGAAAATGGTACCTTCTCCCACCATCAGCATGCCTACCATTGCTTAATACTTTGTTTTGTGAAGGAGGCAGCACAGTTCTATTAAAATTCAGTCCATCTGCAACAACTCGTGTAGCTGCATGACCATGTCTCATTTGAGATGAATTATCAGAATCTTGCAGATCTTTTTCTTTGCTCAGAACTTTTACATCAGGCATTCCTTGCACAACATTGATGTTGACACCATTCAAATGCTGGTTCTGCATTTTTGAAAGTTGTGTATGCTTGTCACCTGAATCAGCCAATGCAACCTTTTTAAGGCGATTATTGTGTGCAACAGGAGTGACAGCCACAGAAGGCAACAATGATGAATAAGGAGCAGCTGAAGCAGCAGCTGCAGCAACTTTTGCAACAGCTGTGGTCGCTGAGATAATTTCTTGAGCTCCATCACGAAGATGAATAAAATCCCCTTCAATTACAAACAACTGAATTCATGTAGTTAGAACTACGCACTACTGCAATAATTTTCAAATCATGAAGCACACTAACTAAAATGATAGATGATAGCTTACTTCAGGATGATGAGAAACAAAATCATCCAGCTTGCCATACTGTTTCTTGTAATCATGCCAATGAAGCGGTGCAAGCATTTTTCCAAGTCTATTTGGTAACTGCAATTGCATATTTGACAAATGGGTTCAAAAAAGTATATTACAGCCATCTGAAAGCAACAACTAGTTCGGTTATTTGAAATTATCAAAATATACTCACAGTGGTGCTAATCCTAATTCCATTGCCAGATCCAGCTGGAATTGCACGAACAATGCAAGCCAGAAGTGAACGCTCATCTAAAAGAGCAGGTTCCATTGCCTTTCCAGCATTTGATGAACTTGATGTCCGGAGTGCTGGCACAGAACCTTCAGTGGATGTCGTAATGTTCCTATTTCTGTCAGAGACATTACTGGGACCTTCTGTGTTATTTTGAGCAACAGCCACTGGCACATTAGAAGCTGACCAGGGTTGACTCATATTAACTTGCTCTCGTGGCTGTTTGACAGAAGGCAAGTTATTTTCAACCTGCGTTAGAGTGTACAACTGAAAATTGGTCTCCACTATTCCAAAACAATTATGAAGCCACCACAATTATCCAAAGATAGAATTCTACCAAATATTTTAATTTCAGTATATGGGATTAAATAATTGAGAAAGAATGCAAACCTTAAGTTCACTTTTCTGCTCTCCACGGTCAAATGCAAATGTAGCATGGAAAGTAGAGTTCATGCCTATGGTCTCCTTGGGTTCTTTGGGCATTTGGTATTGCTTCCCATTTGATTCAACCACCTAAATCAATGAATTAGCAGACAATGTATCACAATTCATGAAAATAAAATAATAAACATTTATGGCATAGATTCAAGTATGAGCAGCTAACACATATTTCTCAGAGACACTACCTCATTGGACCCATTGATCATGGCATCGGATGTTTGCCCTTGGTTAATATGTGTGTTAACACGATCTTCATCAATTTCCTGTCTTTCACTAGGACGCTCATAGCCATAGTGAACACTCGATTCTAATTGATTATAATCTGCCTGGGAAATTTGATGCTCATTCTTACTGGGTATCTGTAAAACCTCTGGCACAACCTAAAGGAGAAGAAGAAACAAAAGATAATAAGCAAAACATTCCGGTATAGTATGCAAGGTACAGGCATCTGATTCCCAAACCTGCTGATTCTGCCAATGTTGGTGGGCCCCAATTGCAGTCAATGGCTGAAAATGGGCCATGTGAGATGCAGGAATAGATGTATTGGTTGAAGATTCTGGCTGTGGAACACCACTTTGAGGATACAGAACTGGAGGCAAAGGATTCACCTGGCCAGGAGGAAGAAAACCATCCACCCTGACTACAGAAGATGGAACAAGCGGAATGCCATGGACATGTTCAGCCTGACAAAGAAAAAAAATTCATTCTAACGAGAAATGTTTATTAAAAAAGATATTCATATGCTACTGCTCAAAAGAAGAACAAAAACTGATTATCAAAAATTCTCCTTGCTGACAATAGGACGGGCCATTCTTTCTTGCATTGATTCCTTAAGCCACAGAATAAAACTTTACAAGCATGATTTTCAAAGAACTTAATCAGAACCACAACTAGTCACAAAAATTAGAGCCATAACTAATCACAACCAGTACATAAAATGCAACAGCTATTCAGAGCACATGTGAAAGAAAAAGGAATTTCTCAAAAGTAACACAAGCAAACATCATAAACACTAATAATAGTCACACCAGAAATCCTGAACAGAGGATAATCCAAAATGAACAAACATGTACCAAGGGGCAATGTGCACGCATTCCAATTGCAAGTAATAAATAAAGCCAAGAATTAATGCTACTTGCTTCTGAAAATCAAATGAAGGCAACAGGCAGCTTTTGGTAACAAGAAAGTAAACTTCCATATATTTTCGTTACAATCTACCTTTGTAGATATACCAGACAATGAAACAGATGATGATGTTCCATCCAACTTTCCATTAGACATGAACCTTGGGTTACCATTTGATGCGCTGCCATCATCAGCATTGTTCTGGTTTCCCTGGTTTTGAATATATACCGATGAATCAATGGGGCTTCCATGTGCAGCTTGTGAACTATCCGATTGTGTCCCATTCTGTCCTCTTGCCTCAGCTAACTCTAACTGAAGCTGTTGTATAGCATGCATATGGTGCCTCTCCATATCCAGAAACTAATACAAATGAAAGGATAACACAAGAATTATTTACAGGTAGGAGTAAAAATATAATAAGCTCCAAAAAGTTCCAAAACAAACAAAACTTAGCAAGCAGCCGAGAAAATAAATATGGATTATGCTCAATTAAGTAGTCAGACGCACAGCATGGAAAAAATAAGTAATTTATCTTTCCAAGTAACAACCTGACGTTGGAAACCCATGCAATATTGATGAAACTGCTCAGTGCGTTCCTGGAGCTCAGCTTGAAGTGATGATGATTGCAGAGCACCCATTTCTTGAAAACGTGTAATCCAAGCTTGTGCCTCCCTTAACTGTTCATCCTTAAAAAGAATTGTGTCTTGTCCAACTCTATGCTGAAAAGTAAGTTTTTGGTCAGCTGCATCATATATTAATTTGAACAGTATGTAATGTCCCCATGATTCTTCATTGTCGAAGAACCTAAAAAATAAACATCATTCGACAATAACATGGTATCACTTTACCAAATCCTCAGCTTTTGAAAGGAAACAAATCAATAGATACAAGATTCAACTAAGTGACCACCGAACTTAGTAATCATCCTTCACATACACCTTCCTTAGTAAGGCCATGCTCAATCAAGTACTTCTACATTTCTAAGAGTACCCAAGTTCTAAGGATTATTAAGATAATTTAAGGTGGGCGGGCAACAACAATGCTCTAACCTCAAATCCTTTATAAAAATTCTACTGATTAAAATGAACATAAGCTCCAGAAACCTAGCTTGTGTTGCTAAAAATGCAACAACATGCAGAACTCCAGAAAAGCACACTGCAAGCATCCCACACATATCGTAAAGAAGAGGATAGAAAAAAGACCTGCTCCTCAAGTGCAAGAAATTGACCCTCTTTCTCTTTAATATGTTGCTGCAAATCATGTATTTGCTTCAGATGCTGAGCTTTTTCTGCTTCAGAGTTATCCCGTTCTCTTCTGCATAAGAACAAAATTTAGAGCACAAAACTTGTTCAACTAGAAATAGATCAGAATATAAACAGAAATGTATCAAATAATATTATGGTATGGTATAATCACGGTGCCCTCAAATAATATTTGCTCAGTGCCTAAAGAAAAGGTTGCATGTACTCAAGCAAAATATAATCGTAACAAAAACAGTTTAAACCTTGTATTATTACAATATTTTTAAGCACTCAACAAATAATTAAAGAATTGGAACTGTGCCATTTTAAGGAAATTGACTATACATAAGAATAACTACAAGAAACAATCCAACAAAGTAAACCAAGCGACAGATGACATATCACAATCAAAGAAAAAACCACCCATTTTTTCACTTCATTGCCTTGCTAAAGAGATTAAGGAACAAAATAGATAATAAATTTTTGACATAGAGATTGTCATATTTTAGATGAGGGAAGGGCACCAAACAAACAGGTAAGGTTGAGTGTCTGCATTAATGTTTAAAGAACATCCATATACCTGAAGGTCGCTAACTTCTCATTTTGCTCTCTGAGAAAGTCCTCTTTTGCCCAAGCCTAATGAAAAGGACAGGTAAGGCACCATGTTAATCGCTAATGGATAATTTAGGCTCACCCATACAACAAAAATAGGAGAGCAAATAAATAAATACCGCTTCAGTGTTCACAGCACGAAGCTCTCTGTCTTTCTCTTCCATCTTCAACTCCAATTCATGAATGTATTGCTCTCTTTCTTGTAGTTGTTCCTATGAAATAAACCAAAGAAACAATGGTGAGAAAAATCAAGAGTTCTCCAATAAGGCCATGGTCCAGTACTAAATAGCAGATACAAAGGAAGGGACTAATTTTGACCATGGCAAATGAAAAGTATCAACTAGAGAATATGATATGCATATCTCGAGAGAAAACACAATTGAAAAAATCAACTTAAGCATCCATATCCACAAACAGCTGCAACAAACAAACATAACAAAAACAGAGCATAACAGGCTAAACAACTCATACCAATCAGTGACCAGACAACCCTCCATTCAATAAAACAGTGAAACGCAAATATAAAAGTAAAACCTTTAGTTTTGCAGCAGCATTGGCATGCTCCTTGAGTCGCGATTCATAGCTGTTCTGCACCTCCACAATCTCCGACCGGGCAATAGCCTGCGCCCTCATCTCAATCTCCATCTGCTGCAGCTCCTGTCGACGCCTTGAAATATCACGAAGCCGCTGCTGCAAGACATCGTCACTCCCTCCATCAATCGTAATCGCACAGAAGTCCGCTTCCAGCGCTCCCACTCCCTCCTGCACCTTCCCAGAACACAATGCTCGCATCTCAAAACTATCAATAAGATAGCCAAAAACCGCATTTCCCAATCTCAACAGTAACGCCTACATACCTCGTATATCGTCCTCTCATCGGATTGCCCCAATTTGACGTGCTCACACTCCTACAAACCAAAAGACGTCCTCTTCATTGACCCAGCCAAAACCCTAGCTCAAATCAGAACAAATCGAAACTCCAAGACAAGAAAGGGTTTTCCTGACCTCGCTGTTATTGTTCCGAAACGAGTGTTCGGAGATGGCACGCCATTCCTTCCTCGGAGGCTGGGAAGAGGATGAGGCCATCGGAAGCGACCCGCCGCGCCCGGCGGCAGCCTCCATTCGGATCGACACCGACGCTTCAGATCGGCACGCTTTGACGAAGTCGACGCGAACGTCTCGAAACCCTAGCGAGATCTAGCGAAATCCGGCAGAACCGGTGAGCGATGGAGCTCTAGGGTTTTGGAAGTCCAGACGGAGAGAGACGGAGAAGGGCGAAAATAAATTTCGGAAAGGAGAGAGAAATCTGAGTTGGAATTAGGGATCTCCGGAGAGAGAAATTGTGGTGGCTCGCGCCGTGTATTTATGGGGAAGGGAAGGAACAGTGGGACAGATTATGTGGATCCCGTTACCGGAAGGTATCCGTAGCCAAAGCGTACGAGTCCACGGCGAAGTAAAATACAACGCGGACAGCTTTCCGCTGGCGAGCTAGAGAACAAGGGTCAACGACTCGCCTGGGAGAACAATCAGAGATCCAACCGTTTCAGTTTGAACGTTTATCCTCTTAGATTATGAAAACATTTGAGTCGTGACCAAGGTTTTATGGTGCGATTTCAGTTTCAGTTTCGGGACCAGCGTTTCGGCCGTTTCGACCATTTCGATTTCGGTCGAAAGATTTTTTTAATTATTAATTGATTGTTGACCAGATTTTAACTATATTTTGAATGTACTTTGACTTC
>RXID01015203.1:39471-171470 GCA_005019695.1 Trichopus zeylanicus subsp. travancoricus
TGAAGTATAACCATATATTGAAGGTCCAAAATGAAAAGTATATTTTGACTAAAATTTAACTTTATTTCAATTATTTTTTAACTTCAAATAAAAAAATTATAATATGTTTAAAAAATTTAATAAATAATAAATAATTACGTGAATAATATTATGTACGTGAACAGTATCTAACAAAAACCGATAAGGACGTCAAAATCAAATTGGCGATAGCACTGACTCCAGTGTAAGGTCGGCCTCATCTTGCAGGAGCATGGGTTAGGTCGGTGAGGACGCAATATAGGAGAGGGAGCAGCGATAGACTAGCAAATATACAGAGTCCTTGGGCTCGGACATGAAACCGGCACGAGATCCTCCCCACCCCCCCACCCCCCGACGCCGAGTCCCGGCAAGCTCCCGCCCCACACCCGCGCTCGTTGGTGAAGATGAACAGTAATGAACAGTAAACCCTAACTGAAATTTAAAATAGAATTTCGATTCGGGACCGGCCAAAACCGAACCATTTCAATCGAAACGATTCGGTTTCGATCGAAACGATTCGGTTTCGACCGAAACGTAAAACCATAATCATTGTAATGTTTTAACTAATCCAGAAATTAATATATAACAAACTGTTGAAAGTCACCAAATGGCATTTACAAATAAACAGACAAAATTTGAAACGTAAATCCCCCAGCTGTCTTGAGGGGTCATACAAATGGTTATGAGTCGTTTATCCAAGCATCATTTTGCTTGGGTCTGGCATAGAACTCAATATACGGTTTCAACCAAAACGTAAAACCATGATCATAACACACTGTAATGTTTTAACTAATCCAGAAATTAATATATAACAAACTGTTGAAAGTCACCAAATGGCATTTACAAGTAAACAGACAAAATTTGAAACGTAAATCCTCCATCCGTCTTGAGGGGTCATACAAATGGTTATGAGTCGTTTATCCAAGCATCATTTTGCTCGGGTCTGGCATAGAACTCAATATAGGCAATTCGACTAGGCTGCCCGACTCTGTCGATGGCAAGGTGTTGAGCAGTTGGTCTACCAACTGAGACCAAATGCTGGATTTTTAGCATGCCTCCCCTCCCGATCGTTAATTTGCTTCCCCTGTTGTCTTTTAAGACACTGGAAGGGATGTTTGAAATCGTTGCACGGAGAAACTTGTATTTGTACCTGCACATCAATGGTCAGCTTTAACAGCAGGGGTCCCTTTATTTGGTATGTTTGATAATTATCAGTTATTAGAAAGGAAAGCATTCAGTAAGAATATGGAGGTCATACCAGTAGGCAACATGACGATCACACTGGAATGCTATTAAAAGATCTGTATTTGCATAGTATGGAAGCTCAATCTGCCAAAAAGCGGTTTGCTTCGCATATTACATCAAACAAATAATTTTTGAGATTCAGATCAGAAAAGTAAGCAATTAGCCACTACCTGCAAGTCACCATGGCCTTCACCTTTGAATGTTACACTAGGAGGGTCAGGCTGTAAATCTATCTGAATGCTGGATCCTGGCCACTCAAGATCTTCAATTACTTCTTTCAGCACTGAAGACTGATGTTATGCACATGAATGGATCTCAGATTCATGACAAAAATGAATATCTCCAGTAAGAACTATAGCAACTACATCACAAAACCAAGTCACAACAGGTAAAAGTAAAGAATACCTTGACAGTAAAAGTGATAGGAACATTTCCTGCAGATTCAAAATTGTGCTCCCAGGAAGTAGTGTCTGGGGTCCTTGTTCGGATCTCAGCATAAAGTGAACCATTAGAGAAGTCAACTGTCCTATGCACACAAATAAATAATGCATCATAATAAGTACCCAACCAATCTGCAGCTCATGCGATAGTCCCTTGTGCATAGGAATATCAAGCCATGGTAATTGACTAGTCCAGGGAAAGTCTACAAGATAATGCAATGACATACATAGTTGACCATTAACAACATGATACGGCAGTAGAACTAAACCAGTAGTAGCCATCTGTAAAGGGAAGAACTCAGACAAATTGGGAATAACAAGGTAACTGAACAAGGTTGAAAGAAACGTTCAAGTTGGAGAACCACATGTATTTCTCAAATCTGAGAGTTTCTTCTGATTATTTGTGTTTTGTGCTACATGGAGAATGGACAAGAACCAAATTGCAACTAAATATTTACCTGTTCATGAACACCGTAAATGCTGATGCAGCATGGAAGACCATGCCCTTGTATCTAAAGAAATTTGTGGTAAGAGAGCTAAAAAAAAGATGCACCATAATAAAATCACCACACACAGAGAATAAGAAACTACAGTGTTAACTAAAGGCACAAAAACATGAGTGATGATTTTATTCATATTTGTAGGTTATTCTTTTTATCTTTCTTTGCATATTGATTCTCAGTAATTATTTTTGTTTTTCCACAAGATCTGGCTGTCCTGAGCTCTTTTCATTTTGTGACCATCTTTGAGTGCACAAGCGGGGGATCGGTTACTAAGTTAGGCAAGTGTTAAGATGCTCATGAACTTTGTTTTATGATTTATTTTTTGGCCATGGTCTATAACATGTCGTCTATAAGCAAACGGTCAAATCCATGTCAGAAGTTGCTAAAGAGCTCACAACTTTATCCTTTTCCTAACCATACTGCAATCATCTTCCATGAAGCTATCCCAAGGTCAAGCGGTCTACTTCGTCTTGTGCCAAACAATGAATAATCCAATCTTCCATGTAGCTTGCTTCTCTAAATTTGCAAAAACAATATATACAGCAGCAAATGAGTATCACATTCATGAAGTTTGTGCCAAGTATTACTACAACCTTCTATCAGGGTTCTTACTCTATATCAAATGCACTATCAGGACTTTTGCTGGTTTATAACATTTTTGTTGCAATTAGTAATATACATATATTTAGGCCAAAATACCTTCAACTCCTACCTGACATTCCATGACTGCTATCTCCTTAATCCTTAGTTAACTACCATGAAACCAAACAAATCTGCGAGTCTACAACCCTATCCATTTCTTTTAACCACACAAGAGAATCATATAGTCTCCATGTTCTGAGTCTTTCTTCTTCATGAAATTCAAATTTGTTGTTACAATATATTTCAAAACACTAACAGAAGGAGGGATTCAAAATGATAATGAAAAAATACAAAGAAATCAAGTAAAAAATACAGGATTTCAATCAATCAACTACATGAGCTACATAAAGGAACTCGAGAATCGAACCTACTTGAGAATGAGCTCCAAGTCAGGACCAGGGTACCGCATCTCAACAACAGAGCTAGGCCCGAGCGCAGAGAATATATTGAGTCCATCAACAAACAAGTCCAAGCTCATCCCAAACCTAGGACGCCTTGCCGCCTTGTACTCATACACCAAAAAAAGCTGCCAAAATCGCCCATTTCTTCAATATCTAACCTAAACACGAAAAGGCGACAAGAAAAATCGGCGATTTGGTACCTCGCGCTTGAGGTAGACCTTGGCCTGGAGGCATCCGGATTCCTCGACGATGAGGACGATGCCGTGCTCTGAAATCTCGAGGACGGCATCCTGAAGATCAGAACAAGGGGTCAGGAATCGGGAAAAGGAAACCCTAAGAGAAGAGGGGAAGAGGAGGGAGCGATTCGGAGGACCTGGTGGCGCTTCCAGCGAACGGAGGTGAGGGCATCAACCATGCCATTGATGCTGTCGAGATGGCACACGAGGTCTGGCGGGTCGCTGTCGCCAGCGCCAGCAGAAGAGGAGCTCATCTGTCACGCACCCGCTCGACTGCTCGGGGTTCCAAGCTTTTCCCGCTCGATGGCTTTCTGTGGTCACCGCGTAATGGGCCCAACGAATTGTTTGTTTATTCGTGGGCCAGGCCTCGAGTACCGGAAAACAATGGACCAAGGAAACCCAACAATCCACCTAGCCCGGTCCCAAAAAAAATATTAACTCAATAGGTAAAGGAAAAGAAATAGAGAATATTACCTGATTAACCCTACTTTTATTCGAAAATAACCTCTCCTATATCCATTGACTTTTCCATTGTCTTGTCCTTGTCGCTCATTTTTTGTCAAATAAAATGAGGAACTCGTCTCTCGATTTCTCGTCCCTTTCGAATCCATCAAAAATCTCTCCACTGCGTCCGGTGGGATACGCAAGCTTCCCCAACAAATCCACCAAAAAACAAAAAAAAAAAAAAATTTAGAAAATATTCCACGCGAGAAATTATCTTGCACAAATACTTAGCGTCAATTACATAAATAACTCATTTAAATTTTATCAAATTATATATTTTAAATATTTTAAAAATTATATATAATTTTTTGAAGTCTTATCAAATTACATATTTATTCTTTAAATTATTGTTGTTGTTATTGTTATATATGTTATAAAAATCTACTCAAACATAGCTTTATTGTTAAAATTATAAGTAGTCCAATAATATATATCATATGAAATCACTTAGACTAAAATAAAAAAATAAAAATAACTCTAACGTGATTAGAGAAGATTTTAGTTGTTTGAGCATTATTATAAAACACTCTCTCTCGTCCGTTAATAGATTTATTTTAGATTAAAGTTAAACTTATATGGAAAAGAATAATTTTACTCTAAGTCTAATTTAAACTCGTTTTGGTTTATCTCAAATTCAATTTTTAATCTAATATATAAAATTACAAAAATAATCATGATATGTTTTAAATTTATTTTGATTTGATTTGGACTAGAACTAGGTTCAATATAGTTCAAATATGGAGTTTGATATAAATATAGATGTAGGACCCCTTTTTGTTTATATTATTTATTATGTCACTTTTAATTAGGTTAGAGATATTATTGTCTCTTTGCTTCAACCTAAATGACATTAAATTATATATATTATTTGAATATTTCTAATTTTAAATGTAAATCTATATACAAAGAAGTTTTTACAACATATCTAATCAATCCAAAAAATTAGGAAAAATTTTTAGATGAACACTAACAATTGTTCACTTAACTAATTGACACCTCCAAATTTCGATATGTCTAAGACTTCACTCTGTATTAGCACTGTTAGCTTAAAAACCATTGGGAATACTGCAGCAGTACTGTAGATAACCCAAAAACACTATAGCAATACTATAGAAAATTTGAAAATATTGTAGAGCACTATAGATAATTTGGGAACATCGTAGCAAAGTGTAACAGTAGTTTAGAAAACTCGAGAATACTATAGCAGTATTATATAATAATTATTTTTTAATTATATTATTTTGATTTTTACTATTTTTATATTTTTATATTTATATTTGTTTGATTTTAATCATTCTATATATATATTTTTTATATTGGTTTGATTTTGATCATTTTATTTTATTTCTGTTTATATTTATTTGATTTTAATCATAATAAATACAAAATAATCTAAAATGCTACTTCAATATTGCTACGATATATGTTACAATACTTAAACAGAAATACAGTATTGTTAATAATGACAAAAGTTCAAAAAAATATAAGTCACATTATAAGGGATTTTGGGATATCAAAAATTGAAGGGATCAATTCGTCAAATGGAACATGTTAGGTTCATCTCGATTTTTTCCATAAAAAATTTATAATTTTTTATAATTTAAATTAAAATATGTAATTTGATACATTATAAAAAGTTACATGTAATTTTATAAAATTTTAAAAATATATAATTTGATAAAAATATAAAAAGTCATATATAATATTTTAAGTGTTAAAAAAATATTATTTAATAATATTTCAATAAATTATATGTAATTGACTCAAAAGTTTTGCAGAAATTACCGTATATATTTGACTTTGTATCGTGTTCCTGTTCATCGGCATGCCTGCTTTTTTTCGTTGTTTTCATCAGCATGCCTTCTTTTTTTTCGGTGTTTGTATTTTTTTAAAAAATGGAATATTCCATCGCATTACGACTGCACGGTCCATGCATTGTTGATCAACGGTTCAGATTTGTCGACTATGTATAAATTCGGATCATGGGATGTAAATCTAATGGCCTAGTTTGGCTTGTGTGTGCAACCATAGCGATGGAACCTGGTTTTTGTTTCACGAATAAAGTCGGGTTTGGTTTTTTCTAGAAAATTAAGATGCAGGTTTACGAGTGTTAAGTTGGATTTACATGTTAAGTTCCGTATCTTCAATGTTTTCCCATGTTAGGAGAGGCAATTATTCCCGAAAACAAGATCTCGGCGGCTGTGTGCGCGAAGCAACATCCGAGGCGGCGAACCTGGTTCGATCCGGCAGGGAGGCGGCCGGTGGAGCCCACGGCTGGCGGAAATTCCTCACGCTGACCGCCGTCCACGTGACGAAATGACATCGGCGAGGTGATGTCAGCACGATGATGTTGCTTTTCGGGCTATATTCGCTCGTGGTCTGATCGCGATTGATGACAACGCTAGCTCGACCGAGTGCATTCGTGCGTTTCCGTGATCGACCTATTGACAATTCTGTAAAAATAGCAACTTATATTTCATTTTTTTTATTTTTTTGTTTGATTTAATATTTAATGTTTAGGTTTTGAATAATAAATGAAGTAGGACGTCAGTTGAAACATCTCGTCAGACTATGTGTTGTTTCATGCTTGTGCTAAAGAGGCAATCTTGAACGAGACATTTGAAAGCAAAGACTTCGTTCTGCATCTGAAAAAAAGGAAGGAATGAAGGTACGTGGACTTCTCCTTCCAGAACAAAACAAAAACCAATGATCCTGGCCTGGCACGCGTGGATCTTTTTTGTTATTCAATCGGCAAGGGAAAATAATTTTCAATATCAATTTGATTTTGACACTCAGCGAAACCGATACATTTTGACCGTTTCGATTTTAGTTTTGACTGTTTCGATTTTAGTTAAAAGTTTTTTTTAATTATTAATTATATATTGATCACAGTTTAACTATATTTTAACTGTACTTTAACTTTAAATTTAAAATATAATAAAATTTTGAAAATATTTTTATAAAAATTTAAAAATTATGAAATAATTTATAATTAATTTTATCACAATCTTAAATATTTTTTTAATTAATTAAAATTAATTTTGATAGTTGACTACTGTTTTTATATATTATTATATAAAAAAATATATGAGAAATAATAAGAATATGATTAAAAATTTAAAAAATAATATAAGCAAATTTAACTTATTATTAAAATATAATTGACACGTGCATAATTTATTAATTATAATATAATATAACTAATCATCATCATCATCAGTTGAGTTTAAAATATTTATATGTGAAATTATGAATTCAGTACCTGAACGATCCAAATGAACATTTATAGACATATGAGAATAACTAATTCTGCGTAATTTCGTGACAGTGATTCACATGGGAGTAAGACCGACATAATTTTTTTTTGACTTGTACTTTCAATGGAACGGTTATACATGTATGCACATGAACAAAAAAATCAATATGTTTCGATTAAAATCATTTTCATTTTAGTTTCAACCAAAATATATTTTTATTAATTATATTTTGACTAAAATTTAACTTTATTTCAATTATTTTTTAATTTCAAATTAAAAAAATTATAATATGTTTAAAAAATTTTAAAAATAATGAACAGTTATGTGAATAATATTATATAGGTGAATAGTATCTGATAGAAACTGGTAAGGGCGTCAGAACTAGATTGGCGACAACACTGGCCTTGGTATAAAATCGATCTCAGCTTGTGAGAATAAGGGTCAGGTCGATGAGGGTGCGAGATAAACGAGAGAGCGGCAGCAGGGTGGCAAGCATGCAGGGCCCTCGGGCTCGGACATGAACCCGACGCGAGCTCTCCCCGTGCGCGCGAGCCCAATGAGCTCTCCCCCGTGCCCGCGAGCTCGGTGAGCTCCCACCCCCGCATGTGAGCCCGGCGAACTCCCGCTCACGCGTGCTCACCCGACGAGCTTCCGCCCACGCTTGAATTCTAGCATTGATGAAGATAAATAGTAAATCCTAAACCAAAACCACAATTAGAGTTTCGATTTGGGTCGTGCCGAAACGTAAAACCTTAAAAAATAATCTTTCCAATCAACATCATCAAATAGGTTTGTTGACTTTTTCAGTGGGAAAGATTCTTCCAAATTTTTATTTTTTAGGCCACTTACTTACAAAACCCATCAGATCTTTTAGAAGTTATCTTAGATTTTTTTAAAAATTAATTTTTAAATATAAATATCGATTATATCGTATAATTGTTTAATTTATATTATGTACATATCGAGATATTATAACCTAATGACAATTTGGTGTACCTTTTTTATAGGCAAGCCAAATCTTATAAGAGAATGTTGTTAAATCTCTCACAGTTTAATGTTAAGATAAGTTTTTATCTCAAAAGGATCACTTCACAACTCAATTTAGGATTCAACTTTTATTATTTTTTAATTCCATTCGATCTATTATCAATGTTTAATCGAGAAAATGATGTCGGACATATCACAATGATTATATATTTTTTAGAATAAATGCATCATAATCACACCTTGCTCGTAGATTAGGCTAATGCTAAGTTATCTCAATTTATTGAATTTTTCCAAAAAAATATTCAAAAAATGGAATACTAGGGAACGGCTACAGGCTTGCTCGCATCAAACAGCTCAAGAATCAAAATTGCCGCCATTAAATTGTAAATCTCAACTGTTGATTCACGGGTAAAACTGAAAAAACACGTTAAACTCTTATTACAAGCCTAATAACACCATTTACAACCGCGTAGACGAAAATTAAGTAGCACTAATTAAGTAATTAACTAACTAACTGTTCTCGAGCATGGAAACCAAGGCTGATCTGAGGGTTTCCTCCACTCGAAGCCCCAGCGGCAGTCTCACCATCACGTTCTGCAGCACCAGCTCCTTCACGTTCGACACGCTCGCGTGCAGCACCGGAAGATCCATCTCCCGCAGCGCGGCCATCAGCCTCGCCACCGGGTGCCCACTACTCGCCGAATGCACCCGTATCAGCGCCTCGGAGTCAATCACCCTCACCTCCAGCTCCGTCCTCGTCACTCCTCCCCCGCCGCTACGGGATGAAATGGCCGCAGCGGTGCTGCTGCTTTGGTCGAGAATGATCTCCTTCTTGACCTTTTTGGCCTCGGCCTCGAGCTCGTCCACCCGGGTGCGGAGCTCCTTGATGTAGGAGACGGCGTCAGCCAGCAGCGAGGCCTTGTCCATGCGCGACACGTTGGGCACCACTGAGCGGAGAGCGTAGAACCGGTGGTTCAGCTTCTCCCGCCGCTGCCGCTCTGCTTCTACATGGTTCACCGGCGGTCCGGTACCGGGCTTCCGCCCCCGCTTCCTCGGCCGCCGTCGCTCTGTCACCGTGTCTCCCTCGGAGTCTGAGTGCTCCGAGTCCACCGACGAGGACATATCCTTTTTGAGAGGCAAGTTATCAAGCGGTACAGGGGCGATGGTCGGGATTTCATCGGCTGAGGTTGACAGAATGCGCTTGGCCTGCTGGACGAGGAGCCAGTTCTCGGGAACAAACTCAGAAGAGCCAAGCTCAAGGACTCCGTCGGAAAGCGGGACCAAGACGAGGGTTTCGATGCCATGGAGCTGGGCCTCGCGGGCGCGGTCGCAGCCGGACGACTGGAGAGCGTGCCCGCCAGAAAGCCAGCCAGGCGAAAGCGACGAAAAGGCTCTTGCCACCACGGCAGAACCATCCGCAGTGGCGAAGGAGCGGGAAAGAGAAATTACATAGAACCACTCAGCATCATCCGTATCAGCATCGATGGCGGCAACTCGTTTGTGGGAGCCGACCAAGATGCCGTCGGCCCAGGAAAGAAGAAGCAGATCCGGCGAGGCGCGCCAGAAGATGGCATAGCACCAGGGCTCAGGGCGGGAATGGAGGAGCCGCTGGAGGCGGTAGTGGAGGTTTGCGGTCTGCTGGTGCGGCTGGGGACAGGACTGGAAGGCGGAAGATGACAATACCAGCTCCTCCATCAACATTGGAGATGTAGGTTGAAATGCCCCTTGAGTTATAGGGTAATTTATATATGACGCTTGACGCTGTCCCTGTGAACTACCGCTGGAAAGCAACAGGGACACGTGTCCTGTTACTGTTGTGGCGTCTGTAATAATAGAGCACAAACACATGAAACGAAACAATGAATTCTGATTACACAGTTCACAAGGACGTGTCTTGAAAAAAAGGCAGATGCTGATTTGAGCCAGCAACAACGAGTGAAAGCCAAATCGCACCATAAATAGCAACATTCTGTGATAGCGTTTCCCGCTCCACCCGCCCTTCCATTCCCCGTTTCCGTTCGACGACCGAGTTTCGCCAGGGCAACGGCGGGCAAATACCCACATGGCTGATTGTCCGTACGACGGGTGGTCCCCGCGCTGCTCCAATTCTCGTAC
This sequence comes from Trichopus zeylanicus subsp. travancoricus, assembly GCA_005019695.1. NCBI lineage: Eukaryota > Viridiplantae > Streptophyta > Magnoliopsida > Dioscoreales > Dioscoreaceae > Trichopus > Trichopus zeylanicus. The sequence continues at coordinate 49,820 of RXID01015203.1, forward strand.
GGAGGAGTTGCGTGTCGATTGTGGGAACACAAGGGAAACCGACACGTGCCGATATTTCGCACTGGTTTCCGGTGAATTAGGAGGTCCGTGTGGGTTGGCGTTGGGAGGCGCCTTGTTGTTGGGTCCGAGTTTTTGGCCGGACGGGAATAATGTTGGCTTGTCCGGGCAACCGACCACGCCTGGAAATCTCTTGGAAGGTGACCGGCAGCGGGGACTCTTCTGTCCACCGTTGTGAAGATATTTGCATCAGAGCCATTCAATTGTCAATTTAGTATTCAAATATTAAATAAAAAATAATCAAATTAATATTTTGATAATTTTTGTTTTATAAAATTAATTTATGGTAATATTTTTATCATAATTTAAATATAAAAAAAATCAAATAATCGATATGAAAGTAAAATAGTCCATAATTATTTTACCAAAAAAATTTAAATTATTTTTTGTATTTTAGTCCTAATTTTAATTTTAATTATAGTATTAATTTATTACTAAACGGATCCTTAGTTCTCTGAGATTTATAGGCACTTGGAGTCAGGACAGTCCCTAGATTCTCCAAAACCTTGAGATTTGGATCGGTTGGGGTTTTGGTCGGATCGCGTGAGATTGCTTGCTTTTGGTTGCATGCTCCTTGGCATGTTAACCGAGTTCAGTTCAGATGCACGGCTCCAGATTTTATCTTTATGGTGTTTGCAAATTCAGGTTGATTACTATGAATTCCTGTATTAGTTGAAATAAAAATAAACCGTGAGCGACACTGGTTGAAGGTCGGACAGGTCAGAAACTGTTGCTGCTGCCAAATTTTGCGGTCCAAATTAGAGATCAGGGGCGTGGTACAAAGAATGAATGCGTTGTGTACTTGTGTAACATAACACCGTCAACAAACTGTTTCCCCGTCCAGCATTGGGCTCCTATGCTCGCTATCATATACGGTTGCCCAGCGCTGCTTTGGTGGGGAGCTGTATTCATTACCCCACTACTGTCTTAACATCAGTTGTCAATTTTATTTGAAACTCAGAGAAATGTCGGAGCTTAGTCCGCTTATTTACAAATTGAGTCGAGTTTGAATTTAAAATTAAGCTTATTTATTAATCGCCCGTGCTCTGAGTTTGAACCGACTCTCTCAATTTCAATTCAAATGCTTGGCTCAAGATTATATTTTTTATTTTTATAAATTATATATATATGCAATCGAAGTGAAACCGTTTTGTCTTTTTTATAAATTATTTTAAATATTAATAAATTTAAAAATATTAAAAATTAATATCAAGTTTGAGCTCAACTCCATTGAGTTCACCAGCTCAATCAAGTTGCAGCTCGTACCAGGCCAAGGTCAGATTACTCGAGGTCCGCTTGTTGGTAACAGTATCCAGTCAAAATCTTGAAATTCAGACCATTCGTGCAACTCGGTTTTGATCTCTTGAAATTCAATTTGGAATGTTTTGAGGTCACAACCTCTCTCCTCCCGAGCTGCACATCTCGGACTTTGATCACTTTGCCCTCTAACCTCTGCCCCCCCAGGGAGATCCGGGGAAGTGCATTCCAAGACTGAAGCACAAATAAGTTTACTTATTAAAGACTTGGTTAAGCATATCACAGCTATTTAGCATTGGTGGTATCTCAGATATTTGGCCCCATAACGACCCCACATGAAATAACAAGCGTTTATAAATACAAATAAAACTCATACTAGTGGTCAATAGTCAACAGCTAAGACGGTCATTCTGTGCAACTATACCAAATTTTTTTAGACATTTTGGACAGAGAAACCATCCATCTGATACACCAACATTTTCTACCAGCGAGACCCATGCATTCTTGATCTGAAAGGAGATATATAAATATCAAGCAGCAGGCATTAACCTCTAAGCGAGTATTTCTTCCCAGTAAATGCTTGAAACTTTGGCTCTTCTTTCTTCGGTGGCTCTTCCTTTGTATCCACCTGCAAGGATAAGCAAATACATGGTGAACAAGGTTGGGATTTACTACAGTGAAGGATGAGCGGCCTATCAAATAAAAATGCATCTTTTTTGAATTTGACACAGATTTTTTATGCAACCGACTTGCTTCCATATCTCATTGCTCAAAAAACCTTCCAAGAGCCATTGTGAGTACTACCATGGTGGGAAAATGGGAGAAACTAAAAAAGATCGATGCTACTACAATCTCAAGATTTTCTCACAATCTAGAACAGAACACCAAACCTTTTTTGCTTCTTTGGATGCATGGCTTGCATTTGAGCCGAAGACGAGTTTTCCAGCAGAGCTGCTCTGTGATGTTGATGCCATTGGCTGCTTTGCACCATTGGTTGATGGGGGGCTGTTGTTTGCTGGGACAGCAACATTTGGAGCTTGATGCTTTGAGGCTTTTCCATCCAACCGCCTCCCGACACCTGTAAAGGGGTTGAATTTTGGTTCAGCTTCGGCACCTTGACCTGAAATGAAAGATTTGATGTGTTACAACTTATATTGCTGATAAAAACCTACAGAGAAGTGAATTGCCACTTATGATAACTGCATTTTTACAATCCAAAGGTCCACAACCAAATAATTATATTTGAATTCCAGATAGCGAAAAAGCACTGAAGAAAGATTGCAGCAGCGATTAAAATGAAGCACTGAAAAAATCAAACCTTGTGATGGGGTTTTGCCCAAAGGACCCGAGGCTTGTGGTTTTTCAGGTTCTTTATAATCAAGCGGGGGAGCAAAGTCCACCTCACAATCTGTTTCAATTATACTTATTGCAGAAGCAGGCTTTGTCTCAACAATGTCAATGTAGTACTGTTTATTATTATAAGCCACCATGATACTGTCACCAGTGGTTAAGCATGAGTAGTTCCTTAAGGTTGTTTCCAGACTGCACATCCAAAAAGTAAAGGTTGATGGATGATTGGAAATCATGGGGATGAGGCTAAGATATTAAAAAAAAAAAAATCAGCACCAAATCAAACACTGACATCGCTTTCGGATTTGATATATCCAAGAAATCTTTTGTGTGAGGTTGCAGCTTCACATAAGTGCCCTTGGGAAGAGTAGCATTTTTGACACTGACAATATCTCCCTCTTGTAAAAGCATATTTTGCATCATCTAGGTAGCAAAGAATGGAAACGAAAGTAAGCATTTGAAAAAAAAGAAACTAGAGAAAATTTACTTAGTGAACCATACCCAGTATGGCATATAGATCATGCCCTCCTCTGCAATGAATTCTAGCACTCCACAATGTGAAATTCGTTCCGCAGCAGCATTGTAGAGTTCAAATAACATTGGATAATCAATGTGCAAAGATGCTGCAAGTTAATATCCCACCATACAATTAGGCAAACGTAACCCATTGCAGACGTGTATTATCCATCATAAATGAACCAATAACAAAGTTCATGTAAATATATGTACATAAATTGGCATATGAAAAGTTCAACTTACCAAGGCGATCTAGAGCAGAGGGAGGCATGATAACTGGAACAAAATAAAGTGCAAGTGATCAACATTGACGTGCATAACAAAGAATGATTATTAAAGGCTTATGGATGTGGAAATGACTTACTTTTGTCACCACTTTCCAGCTGTGGCTGCAGGTGAAGAAAAAAAAAAAAATCAGAAATAATGCAGCAATAAATAGAGAAGCTGTAATTTTAATTTTGAATATTATCTAAAATAAAATGTCTGTCTGCCAATTTGAGAATAAGTTAAAAACTGAATAAACCTTGCCAATTCAAAATTTATTTTGAATACATTGGAAAATATTCGAGAAAAAAGGTGAAAAGCAGGCCAAGAAAACCTAAGAAATTGTCAACCAGAACATTATATGGAACTTCTGGAACACCAGAAACAGGAAACAAGGTACTTGACTTTAACAATTATTACTTAACCTTTACTTTGTATTGCATAGTACAAATTATCGCAAATACAACTGTAGTGAAAAGATAGCATAATTCCTAGATCTCTTTATTACATTATGATGATCCTATTATAGGTATGTATCCACAGAATATGGTAAACCATGCAGCTCTGAATCTAATCTGAAGCAAATCAATGGAGGACCCTTTCAGCTTCCTCATGAGCAATGTCAGATGATTATAAAGGCATCACTCCCACCAAAAGGCAGAAAGCATGCAACAATCTGACTTTTTGTTAGTGAAGGATTTTATTTAAAACCACTGGTTTGGGGTTTGGCAGTGTGATAAGGGTATGAACATAATGGAGATCTTTGCTTGAGAGTAGTGGTTTGGCATGTGATGGTACACCCTACACACTGAAAAGTTCAGTCCAAACCCAGATCATTCTTATCATAAAAGGTGCCAACAATCAATCTCTATCAGAGCATTGATATAAAATAGCAGCTAGAGACATAATACGAAGTAACAGAGACAACAGCAGCAACAAGTTTCATCAAATAGAATACTGGATTAAAAGACAAATATGATGTTTAAAGATATTCTTTTACATGGAAGGAAACCTCCATGAGTCATCACCTTGGCAACACTAGATTTAACCAGACTTACACAATGTGGAGAATAAAAAGAATTATTTCAGAGCAAGGATATAAATGCAATACCTTATCAATGAAAGAAGCAGGATAAACACGGTAGGTCTGCTCGAAGGAGTTACCATGATAACCATATCCCTCAAAGAACTGTTACAATAGCATACATTTATCATACTTCAGACACCAATGAAAATGACAAGCAAAAAAAATGCATTGCAGAGAACAAATAAAGTTTCAAGCAAGAAAAGGCAACAGAATCACAATCACAAACAACCAAGCTGATCAAAAGTGTTGGTATAGCTCAAATTGAAGAGAAATGGAGGAGGAAGGAGGGTTGTTTGTTGGGGAGGCAGCAGTGGTGGGTGGGTGTCAGTGAATTGGGGGAAGGGGTGGGATGGGGGGTGAGGCGGGGGGGTGGGGTGGTGGGGTGTTGGGTTTGAGATAAGCTTCTCAATAAATTATGGTACTAGTATGGACAGATATCATATCAACTAGGCAATTAACAGAATGACTGAAATATGAAAGATTACCATTTTGCTCAGATCTGGCACCTTCCCTTCAAAACTCCTAGAGAAGAAAAATAGAAATATTATTAATATTGATGAGTTCACGAGATCAAAATTGGCAACTAAAGCATAAAAAAGCATTATTGGTAATACCAAAACATAGTAATCTATGAAATATCAAACCTTACCTACTGTTTTGTACTGTTTTGTGTAAGCAAGTATCATGTAAGAAGGTAATTAATAACTGCATTTCAGACTAAATCATGATAAAATTCCACTTGTAAAAAAACAATTTCTCAACTTCTAAGTAGCACATGTGCTTTAATAAAAGGTAGTTCACACAAAGATCTATTACTTTCCTTTATGCAAATTTGCTCTTTTCACCTTTAATGTTGAATGGTCTGATACATTACAGATTACACGTGAGATAGAAAACCTCAAATTATATTGGCAAAAAACACCATATCATCTGTAGCTTTGGTCTTCAAATAATTTTTGTATAATTTGATCACAATTCATCTAAGACTTACAAAATTACCAAATGGCAAAACAGAATGATGCAAAAAAAAAATTCATTTAATACAAGACACTAGCATACAATTAGAAACAGAAAAAAATAGGCAGCAGCTTTATCAGTTAGAGACCCAGTGATTAAGAAATTCTTGATTATTAAAGCTAAAAAGCAAGTTTAACCTAGTATAGAAGCATGATGTGCCAGTAAAGGAACTCATAAGAGAACAGTCAGTTGTTCACTAAATGCAGGCATCCCACATTGTTCCCTTTCGACTTTCCTCACTATTTTGCTAAAAAAAAAAAAAAATCTGTTTTGGAGAAACAGAATTCACATTGCCCCCATTCAACTTTGCTAAAAATATCTGTTTTGGAGACAGGATTCTTCTTCAACCTGTCTCATGCATTCCACTATGAACTCCTTTCTCTCTATCTATAAAAAAAAATTGCGAAATAGCAGATAAATTCTTACCAAGGATTTACTTTTCCAATTAAATCTCAATCTAGTAACCCCTAATCAACCAATAGAAATATGCATTACGACCGATCTAAATTACAAGTTCCAAACTTCCAAAATCAAACAAACCCCAGCTAGCCGGTGGAGCAAGCTGGAACAATGCAAATCACTCGCGATACCGATTTGCAAGTAGATCAAAACCCTAATGAAGCGGAAATTGTATTCCAACCATCCATATTTCTTCCTGGAGATCGAAACCCTAAATAGCGGGGAATCAAGGGGAAATAAGTTGTGATCAAAGAGAGGAATACCTTTTTGCTGTTAAAATCTAATCAGAGACACGGATCTGTACGAGGAACGGAACTGATGGCCACGAAAGAGAGGAGATGAGCAGAGAATGAGTACTCGCGAGAAAGAAAACGACGGGCCTCGGCCGTGTGGCCCAAGCAAAGAATCTGAAGGGAAGGGTGAGCACAGCGCCGTGAACCGTACCGGTTCACTCGTGCCCCAACAGGAAACAGTTCACGAAAACTCGGCTTAGCACCGGTCCGTTCGAGAAGCAATTCAGATCAAAATTTCCGAAAAAACCGGCTAAATCAAGCCCTGGCAACAAATTTCGAGCAAAAATTGCACCAAAATTTAGCCAAACAACTAGGAATTTGAATCGAATAAAAGCAAATTGTGAGAATAAGAGGCATTGAGGAAAAAATGCAAATTATTCGGAAAACAAATACAAAAAAATTATTATTATTAGGATAAAATGTTTGCCCCTTCTCAGTTAACAATTCGTGATTCGCGCAAGAATCGAACTGGAATCCACAATATGGAGGATTAGACAGAGAGAGAGAGAGACCAGACAGGAGAACTGAAGCGGTGGCACTGATAAGGAGCAGGCTCTGTCGGCGGCGGCGGCGTAGGATTTCGAAGGCGGCGAATCCCTCCAGCGGCGGGGGAATTCGGGAGTTGGACGGACACAGGAAGGGAACCCACCAGAGCTCGCAGAACGGCATCGACGGTGACGTTGGATTGTTAATTTATAGGTATACAAACCGGTTCAGTTCGGCTGACGACTGGCACGAACCGGTTTTTGTTTAGCAGGGAAGCAGAATCGAATCGGATTTGGTTTTGTTTTAATCCCTTCTTCAAGATAATGATCAGCACAAAATTAGCGCCACAACCTAGGATGCAAGTGGATCGGATTAAACCGCTGTCAGATCCGACCCGACTCGAAGTTTAACCGATCCAATCAGATTGCAATTTGCCGTGACTCTTGCATTGGATTTAGATCAAACTGCACAATTTGAAATTTCAGCGGATTGGATTTGAATCGACAAAAGTGTAAGCCGATCTAGTTGGCTTAAAAGTTAAAGCCCAGAAGAATTTATCAATTGATTCAGTTTCGTCTAAACCGATCCGTTTTTAAATGGATTAGATTAGAGTTGAAATTTGACACAATTTCGAGTCAATTGGATTTGGATCATGTTAGACGCAATCCGATCCGATCCTGTTGCAGCGTCGGCCCGTGAAAAAATCGTGGGCGAGTTTAGCTTACATCGATGCGCGAGGCATCAGAACGCGGAACCTTCGCGCGAAGACATCGTACTATCAAGAGACCAGGGACGCAAAATCTGACAATCTGAATTCCTGACTGCGCCGAAGTTCAGATCCGATCACCGCGCCGGCGAACCCCGCAATTCGACAATGTCGAGCTTCAGCGGCGACGAGACCGCGCCCTTCTTCGGTTTCCTAGGCGCCGCCGCTGCCCTAGTATTCTCCTGTAAGTGTCCTCTCTCTTTCTCTTGCTCGTCGTGATCGGATCTGGATCTGATAGCCAGTGGACCACGATTGCAGGCGTGGGAGCGGCGTATGGGACGGCAAAGAGCGGGGTTGGGGTGGCATCCGTGGGGGTGATGCGGCCGGAGCTGGTGATGAAGTCGATCGTGCCAGTCGTCATGGCCGGAGTGCTCGGGATCTACGGTCTGATCATCGCTGTCATCATCAGCACCGGGATCAACCCCAAGGCCAAGTCCTACTACCTCTTCGATGGCTACGCTCACCTCTCGTCCGGACTCGCTTGTGGCTTGGCTGGCCTCTCCGCTGGCATGGCCATTGGCATTGTAGGCGATGCTGGTGTCAGGTAATTCGAGTCCCTTTTTTTTATTATTTTTCTTTTCATGTTCTCTGGTTCAAATCTCTCTCTGGAAATGGTGGTTTTGGTTTTGTCTCTGCATTCCTTTTCCTAAGTCGGCATGGATCCGATGCATTTGCATTTTAGATTTGTAATGGCAATTGCATAAACGCTAAACTGGTAGCTTCAACTCAATCCCAGAAGAAATAACATATGGAACATATTTTTCGGAAGTTGCTATACAGATAATTCCTTCACTTGTCTAATATTTGGGCTATATTAGAATCCGATTCACTCATGTGCGAGTTTATACAATTTGAGGCCATTACTAGCGAATAGAGTGGTAAAATAGTGAAAATGTTTTTGCTATTTATGCTATTTAAGCTAATACAGCTGTGTGGCATGGCATTCTGTCCACAGAAAAAACATATAGAAAAGCGAAATGATATATTGATAGGCAGGAATGCGGATATCCATGAGGTGCAAATAATGTCCCAAAGTTAACTCGTAATTTATGCAGCTTGACTGCATACTTGAGACACCAATAACTTCTGCATACTTGTAACTCCTTGATGGGTTACAAGGACAAGGCTAACAATGATATGTAGAAGTACCAGCTACAATGGGAGTTTGAAATTCAAGGTTCTATTTTATTGTCTGCAGTTACCACTAGGTGAAAGCATAAATTGTGTTAGTCATATAGCTGGAGAACTGAAAGATTAGGCAATAACTGAATGCACATTTCTTCCCTTTGTCTACTGATTAGTAATTGGTGTTATTGAATAAACATCCATGGTGTCAATGGAAGCAGCTTTAAAATCTATTATTAAGATTTATTAATAACGTAAAACCAATTTATTACTTCTATTGTTTTTCTTCATAACTATTCAATCGTTTATGTATTCTCATGCACATATGCTTTTTTAGTACCTTATAGTGGTGACCAGGTGGCTATTTAACTTTTCTATGTTTGCCTACTATTTGAAATAACATTCACTTAGGTGGAATTTTGATTGTGCTGTGGGCTTCCTAAAATTCCTGCCCTTTTTTGTCCTCTTTTGTGATCATTGTTGAGTGGCAGACTGGATGATCCCATGTCTGTACTGTCACAGTTTAAACATCAGAGAATGTTTTACTCTATTAAAGGGACCTGAAGGCCCTTACTTATTTAGCAGAAACCTGTTGGAACTGCTTTTTCCTATCTATGGTTATAAAATTAAATAGGGAATTTGCCATCTTGATAGTGTCTTCAGTACAAAAAGTTGCTTGTTGAAATTTCTTGTTTACAAGCTGTCTTTTTTGTGTGTACTCAAGTTGTATTTCTATGATGATTGACAAAATTCGCAGATCCTTTTGCCTTTGTCTTAGCTATTTTCTGAATCCTATCTATTGAAGTAGCATGTGCATCCTTGATATTCTCAAAAGCATTATGTCATATCCCTTCAGAATATGCACTAATTTCCACCCTTTGTGTTCCTTTCCCATTTACTTATAGATAGTTATGCTTTTTTTAATCGTAGTATATTTGATTGCAAGAAACATGATAACTAAATTTAAGGAGCCAAACAAGGTAACTGTGTTGTCAAAGCTGTCAAGCGTACTGGTTTATGCCCATATTTTAGTGCGTTTGTTTTGAGCAAGCTGGTATCAATGCCTAATTGGCATTTTATTACTAGCTATGTTTTTCGCAAAGTTACTTTCATGAGTCAGATATCAATCAGACAACCCAGCATGAAATTCTAAAGTTTGAAAGGCCAATCCTTTTTTTTATCTAAAAAGAGCATAAAATTGTATGCAACTCATGAAGGTGTGTACATATTAGGCATTTTGCAGTAACATTAGCTACTGCAAGGGACTCATAAATTTCTTAAGTTCATGGATGTCCAAGATGAAGTTGGAAGAGGCATGTTGGCTAAACACTGTAGATGAATTTACCATTGAGTTTCACTTGTTTAAGTTTATATTGACCATGGAAATATAGTAGCGGATTAAAAAAAGTAGTAAAAAGGTGCATTCACAACGTGTGTTGTTGTTTTGGTGTTGCTAATTAACATAATAGAGATCAAGTGAAGAAGGGAGTTGGCTTGTAAATAATTTTGTGTGTTACATGACCATTTAGTTTATATTTCTCTGGGATTAAATGGTAAAAGGGTGAAATTGATTAAGGCCCCGTTTGATTTGGGATCGGCCTCAAGATTATCCTTTTTAAGAATTTTTTTTTGTAAAATTAATATTATTTATTTTACACTATTATATGAATTAAATTATTATAAAAAGTTAAATAATTTTTCGAACTTTAAATTATTGAAACGTTAATTTTGATAAAAAGATATTAGTTTATAAAAATGGTTTACTAGTCTTGATCTTGATCTTGATTCTGATACCGAGCCAAACAGTGCCTAATGGATCATGACTAATGAGAGATTGCAATGTTGAACTGAAGGAGCGTTTGACATATGGTTACATAAGATATTTTATAATAGTAATTCTGCAAAAGCAATGAGCATTCACATGTTTGCAAATGCATCTCCCAATCATTATATTACTTTACAGACCTATTTTAGAACCAAGTCTTTTCTTTCTTTCCCTTTTTTCTGAGAACAGCTGAATAAACTGCCATTTATTGAGAACAAAATGAAAAATTGTGGTGAGCATAATTGTGAACAAAATCTGAAAGCTTATTGTTCAGCAATCCAATTATTTTATCGTCCAGAAATTGAAGTCATTGACCTAGTTCCTATTTTTTTAATTCTGTTTAAGACCCTTGCTGTTTTTAATATGAATGAGCTCTCTCTCTCTCTTTCTTAAAACATCAAATTAAAAAATTCCCATCCTTTTCCAATTTCACTTTTCTCCAAAATCCATTTGTTCTAGACTTATTTTAAAAGAAAGCATTTTGACTCCAGCTACTGTTGCTAAATAAAACACTAACTCTTTCTTTCATTCAAATTAATATCTGGGACTCTTGACAAACCTTCTGCTGCAAGTCATATTTTTTGTGCCAAATCAATCATCATCATCATTGGCCAAACAGTGAAGTGGACAGTGCAAATCATGATCAATCATCCTCATCATTGGCCAAACAGCAAACAATACACATACAAGTAACTATTTGCAACATGTGTGTCATCTCATCTGAGTCAGTCACCTTGATGAAACAATGTTTAGAAGATATATTGCTCTTTTTGCACTATATTCCCTGAAAAGATCACCAATTCTAGTGACATCTCTTGTACGTTGGGGTGAACAGAATCAGATGGTTGCAAATTCTTTTTCGTGGCTTTACAGCACAGTAATGTGGCATCTAATATCTTCTAACATTGCATCAATCTCCTGACTAGCTACTAGAAGTAGGTCTTTTATCATCAGGAATGTTGTTTTGTGGTAAAGCATATGGTTTTGAGAATTTAGAGACTTAAACAACAGCTCCAATTTTATCTTGTTCCTTACATCAGGAGTCCCTTGTCATTGTGGGCATTTCATTCTAGGCCCATATTGTTGTTTTCTACAGAAAAGAAACCTGTAATCCTGCTGACATCTTCTTCTTGACTTTGCAGAGCTAACGCACTAACAGCCAAAACTCTTTGTTGGAATGATCCTCATCCTCATCTTCGCTGAGGCGCTAGCCTTGTATGGCCTCATTGTTGGCATCATTTTGTCTTCTCGTGCAGGTCAATCTAGAGCTGACTAAAGGACCTGCACAAAAATGAGTATTCAAACTTGTTCCAAAAGAAAACAATAGAGCGGTTGTCTCCTCTTTCAAAAGTTTGGATAAAGCATCCTGGTATCTATGCCTTGTTTAGAACTACTTGCGTAAGTAGATATTGGTCTTTGTGCAAATAAATATCATTACCTGTTGTTATTTGAAGTGGTCCATTTTTTTATTTGCTTTATTTCTTATGCTTTTATGTAATTATAGTCTACTTCACCTTCCTAAGATGGATTGGCCTTACAAAAAATAACAGGAGGGAAAAAAGCAAGGGGGGTAGCTGGGCAATTCAGGTGATCGTTGAGGTTTGAGATTGATGATTTGCCACATGTGTAGGACATGTGTACAGCAAGCTTGGATATTGTGTTGAAATTATAGGTAAGTGCTGGTAGCATGCCCTTGATAGATAGCCCAAATTGGCTTTATGACATTCTGATGCTTCACCAAACTATTGTACACATATCCAACTTATGTTCTACTGACGTGAGAAGCATATATATTCTTTGATGAGGGCTTAATTCAAGTTCATCCTACAAATTATATATCAATTGCAATAGAGATAAGAAAAATAGATCTACTTCTGTTTCTTTGTAGCAATGAGTTTAATTATGGCATAGTTCAACAGATCTATTGTAAAAAATTATCCAGCACAAAAAACCTTTTTTAAGGGTCCAAAGAATATTTGCTTAGATGATATGGGAAATTGTAGCAAAATCGCTTGCAAGTATCTTTTGTTAGGGCAAGGCCCAGTTTGCTGAAAATGCTGCGGTTTTCCTCGTTGCAGTAATTGGTTGCAACTCTGTATGCAAGTGCAGCTGCCATTACAGACCTTGCTTCTGCCAAGGATTCTTTTTCTGCTTTCCTTTTCCTTTTGTCTACTACAGTTTGGGCACTCCAAGTTTGAAACTACCTTCCAATAATATTTAGCAGGGTTTAGGATTTAGGATTAGCCAATCTTCTTGGATAGGGATAAGCCCTGGAAAAGAACAAATCTAAGCTTGTTATGCTTCTACGAAGTTCATTCGGCCTGGGTTAGGTTAAAAGCCCATTCAAGTCCGCCTCCTTTGTGATTTTCTTTTGTGAATTGGAATGCAGAAGGTGTCTCCAATTCTGACTACCTGTAGTCAAAAAATAGGGTGCTTATGCAGTCGTTAAGCATGGGGCAAGTGTGGCAATTTATTTAAACAAGCTGTTCTCTTGCATGTTCGACAAAGACCTTATCTTTTTCTTTGTTGCTTCAGACTAGGATGTCTGGTGTCTGGTGTTGCAACACGTCAGGAAAGCAAAGGCATCTCAGAACGGTGTGAGAGGTGAGTTAGGACTGTCCCCTTATCCTCAGGCCCACTGTCTTCAATTCCTTGTGTTTTGCATCATTGGCTTTTTCGTTTCCTTATCCTGTGGAACTGTGACCATTCCTCTGTTTACATACACGCACAGAAAATAAAAAATAAAGAGAAGAACAACTCGCTATTATTTATAATTTGTACACCCTTGGGCTATCTTTTGCTGTCTATACTGGGCCCCAAATGGCATTTCATGTATGATGAGGGTAAGATACTAGGAATATTTTGATTTTAACAGAGATTCAGCTTTTCCTGACCCAACAACTCCAGGTCTGGGCTGCTTTAGAGACAGTGAGGAACATAGACGGTCAAATCGTGTCTAATAGATTTCTTTTCAAATGCCCATCTTACAAAAGAGGAACATGTGTTGATTATTGATGGTGGATAAAGATGTTGGAACATATGTTGATTTGATTCCATTTCATGTATTATTGATGCTGGATAAAGATCAGACTTATATATTAGCGTTTTGTTATCCTCTCGTAAAGGTGTGGGGTTCGTACTGATAATAACATCTTGACAGAATACCATCATTTTGTGTCCACCGTTTGCGTTTCCCTTTTGGCAACTAAGCTTGGTCTAACAGTTGTTCGGCTGGAATTATTGGATAGGGGGTAGGGCTGCTAAAGGGCTCGGGCGGCCTAAAAGCTTGGCCTGGTCTGGTCCGAAAATTTTGGTCCTCTCTTGATATTTACGGACTGTGGGTTGGGCTCAGGCTTAAAGAGTTCACAGGATAAGAGGCCAGAGAGCCCAGCCCGATTGCAGAGACATCTCAATGAAGTTGTTCAGCATGTTGATGTGGATTAAATTGTTCGGTCTATTGGGGTGGTTGTGTTCTCCCAGAATAGTTGAACCGAGCTCGACCTCAGATGAAGGTTTTTTCCTAAATGGCCATGCCCGACCAAATTGACACGTCATTTTCAAGCCCTAATTGAACCCGAAGGGAAGACATGTTCCCTGGTTTACACATTGGATTCCTTTGGCCAAACTCGTACCTAATAATTCTAGAGCTTCTTCAATCCCAGATTAAACCAGCCGTTGTACCCCACCACCAATCACTCTCGATTCATTCAATAAATTAGGTTTCTTTATGACATCTCTTTACTTAATAAACTACACTTTCACGTGACCTTTTTAATCTGCTTATAGGTTTGTTAATAGTGACTTAGTTTGTGATCAAAGCATAATCGTTGTTAGCATTTGGATTCATTCTTACCTACGGCACCAGTCGTTTTTTGGCGTCGTCCCCCGGCAGAAAGTCTTGGTGGCCCAACTAGAGCCTGCCACGTTTTCTGTGCCATATATTTATTTTTTTATACTTCTATTTCGTTTTTTTTTAAAAAATAATTTTTTTATCCTTTAAGGAATTTATGGTGTTCTATAAAAATTTCGAAAAAAATATGAAATAATAAAATGTGGAGCCCACAGGTAACGAGTTGGTCTCTAATTGGACCTCTAAAATTTTTACCATTTTCGTAGTTTTGTCATTCCACTACGCCTCCGTGTGATTAAACAAACATGCGAGTTGACATGGCAATTTTCCGATTGATCCAGAGAGAGTCTTAATAAAAAAAACAAATAGTTATTATTATTTTTATCATTCCTCAGGGCAGAGTCAGCTGGCGTGGGCTTTCTGAGAATTTTACTCCGATTCGATGGGTCTTTTTTTTTTTTTCAGAGAAGATTCGATTATTTTAGGTCAAGACGAAGAAAAGTCAAATCCGAATGACGGCGACTCCATCCTGGTTATTCTATTTCTTTATCTGTTACTTTGCCTCGTATATTTATTTTATGGTTTTGGCTGACTATATAGATATGGGTTTCCTAGTCAGTAAGATTTTGTCTACAATAATGCTACACGATTTCTATTCAAAATTCTCTCCGCTCAACGCTCAACACAGAGTTATTACATCACACGTGAATCTCAATAAATTAAGTTGAGAGTTCGGTCCTTTCTGTCTGTTTGCCCTACCTATCATTTCTTTTGGAATGAGCCCTAGCTCACTTCCACTACTGAGCAGGGATCAGAAATGGCAAAAATAAGTGACGAGGACGACGAAGCCAAAGGGAAGAGATAGCAATAATAAAACTCGAGGACGGAATGCGTGGCTGGCCTCAGATGAGTTAAGGGCCAAAGCGCGATCGAGTGGGCGGCGTGACGCGGCCCTCCATTACTAGCGTATGTGGCTCGAGGACCACGCGCGCCGTTCCTCGAGTTAGTGCAGCAATTGGGTGGTTGGGGTGGAGAATCCGGAGCGGCTCCAGTTTCTCAGCCCAACCACGAGCAATCAATGCCACATGGTCTGCCCCAACTTTCTTTTAAAAAAATAATATAATATCATTTTAAGTTTAATTTTGACTTATTTAATTTGATTAAAAATAAAATCAACCCAAATAAATTCGCACGAAAAGATGAAATGGATAACTTGAATAATAATAATAATAATAATCTTTCAACAGGAACATCATCCTCAAGATTGTTTGGCGCCCCTGCTGCTTCGAGCTGGACACGGAACGCAAGTGGGTCCAGCTCAGGGAACAAATTGCCAAACCAAATCTCCACCGATCAGATACAAGTTTCGCCGAGGTCGGGTTTTGACCAAACAACCCCTGGCCCACGATTGACCCCACTTGCATTCTCGTTGTGGTCCTTTGATTGCAGTTTAAGATGAAGATAAAAATTAAAATTAATAAATTATTTTTATAAATTAATATTTTTTTATTAAAATTAAGACTTCAATAATTTCAAATTTTAAAAATTATTTAATTTTTCATCATAATTTAATTTAGTAATAATATATAAATAATAAATATTAATTTTTTTTTAAAAAAATTGAAATTAATTAATTCTGAACCTGATTTCAAAATAAACGAGAATTTGATTACCGACTTACTCATCTCGATATCGTTGACAAAACACTTGGACGGTCTGGATTTTGACGCGGAATCGCTATCGTTGCGATCGATCCACCCGCGGATTCCATGCTGATTTGGTGCTCTTCGGCGAAGACTTGGAAACCGAGAGGAAGGCGACTGCGCTGCGCGCGCAAGACGGCCGTGGAAAACCACAAACGCAGCCATATCAACCCGCAATCGGCAACCGTGGCGGCGTCGCAGCCGTCCGATTGAGTCTGCCTGATGGAATCTGGCTAAAAAAAAGGCTATTCGGCAGACGGTTGCGGGTAAAACAACTTGTCGTCGACGGGTACGCGGGCTGCGTGCGTTTTTGCACCACTCACCGTAAAACGCCTCAGCCAGTCTGCCGCGTGGCCCACTCATGTAGTGCCACATTTCACCGCGGTAGAAACTCGCCACGTGTGATACTTGGGTATTGTTTTTTATTTTTATTTGAAATTATCTTTATTAATTTGTGATTATAAACGTGTTTAAATGAATTGTTCAATAATCAGAAAAAAAAAAAAGGGGGAGAATTAATGTATCTGAATTTTTGGGGCAAAACAGCGTTCGGTTGTTGAACTGAGGTTTCGCGGAGATCCATTGGACCGGGCCCACAGACTGACTGACACCGCGGGACCGCGAGCAGTGAGCAGTGCGCACGGCGGCGGTGTCGGTTAGTAGTGTGCCGTTGGAGCGGCCGTTGCGTTGTGCCCGGCGCAGTGGTGCAGAAGATTCCCCTGCTGCCGAGATAACGTCAAAGATTCTCATCATTGTATTGCTGCTTTCGCGCACGGACACCAAAAGCTCGGCTCTCCTTTCCTTATCTTGTCTGCCTCCACTCATTCCCCTTATTTTTTCTCGTTACTTGGGACGTGCATCATTCAGTTTAAACTGAATAAAATGATGAAATCAAAATGGCATAATCGGTTCGAATTTTTGATTTTCGATTCGATTTGATTTTAAAAAATAAAAAATTTAAAATTCGATTTGATTTTAACTTTTAATTTTAAAAAATCGTAAAAATCGAACCGAATCGAATTATATATTATATATAAATATAATATTGATTTTAGTTTTGATTTTTTATTTCAATTTAAATATAATTAAATTTAAACTAAAAAATAAAATCGGTTTAAATTTTTTATTTTCGGTTTAAACTGATATTTATATTCGATTTGTATAATATTCAGTTCGGTTCGATTTTCGATTTTAAAAATTCGAAAATTTTGATTAAGTTCGGTTCAGTTTTAACCGAATGCACAACCCTACTAGCTACTCTTCCCAATATAATAAAATTGTTTTATATTAAATAATTGATCCAATAATATGATATCAGTTGATACAATCAGTTCTTGAAAAATATATAAAAATAAAAATAAAAATCCAAAACTGGATCTTAACCAAGGTTTGCCGAAATATGGAAAGCTTATCCATGTCACAACCGGTAAAGAAATTCAGAGTTAGTTCCATCCAAGTAAGGTCAAACAATAAAATTTTGAGACAGAATACAATGTGAGAATCACAGTTAAAATTTTTAAAATCGTGCTGTGAAGTAATTAAAGGTATGTTTATTTCGTAAAATTAAAAAAATTTGAAAATTTTAATATTATTAAACTTTTAAAATATTAAATGTGAAAGCTCTGATAATATATTCCATTTATAAGATATATAAATTTTAAATTTTAAATTTTATATATGATTATTATTGGATTTGTAAATAATAAAATGATATTTTTTATATTTTGTTTAATTATAAAGTTCAACCCATAATTTCACGTGCTAAATTTTAAAGTTCAGAATTTAAAATCTCATACTTAATGAAATTTAAAAAGTTAAAATTTTTATATAATAAATACTGAATTTTAAAATTTTTAAAATTTAAAAATTCAAAATCTTTAAAATTTCACAAAACAAACAAACGCCAAGTAAATCAAAATATCAAATAATATTTTTAATTAAACCGAATGCGAACCAAGCTCTTTTAACAGTATATAATTTATTGTAATGATTTTTGTTTAGTGAATTTGGATTGTGCCTTGTTAAGTATATTATACGCTGAATCAATGTTATTTAAAACGTATACAATACAAATGAGATTATTTTGATTTAAATTTCTCTCCTCGATGATTTCTGCAAATTGTTCATACTTCCAGTGAATATGATTCAACAAGAGCACCGAAAATTCGTCTCATATCTAATAGTCGTTTAGGACGCTAATCGTGACCGCGACATCCAAATCCCTTTTAGCCCTGTCTAACAACGTGTTAGAGACTGTAATCAGTTAATTAATTCCTTATCAATTCGGTTGTGTTCACCAAAACTATAATCCGATCACATTTATAATCCGATCGAAAGTTAGACCGGCCCGTCGATCGGCCCAGAGCCCAAATCCCCGGGACCCCGACCCAGGCCTGACGCACCTGCCTTATCACGTGTTTTCGGATTAGCGCCACCTGTGCATTTTAAACGGCAGACATCGCAACACTCGATCCTCATTTGTCTGAACTCCGAACCGCCTCTCTCGGCACAACGGCGCTCCGCACCACGTGCGGCATCGTCCCACCTCCTTGAACGGATCCTTCGAAAAACACCAAACGCAGGTGCCGCAATCGCGATCGTCGAATGGTCTCCGCAGATAAGATCTCGGCGCTTCCCCCGATTTATTGCGAGTTTATCTCGTCACTTCTCCCGGAGATCGCGTCTCGGCGAGAACAGTTCAATGTGGGACCCGTACAACGCAGGTTCAGAGATCGGATCCGCCCACAGCGCCTCGCGATCTGTGCTAATGTAGTGGGCTAATCCGGAGGTGCAGCCCCCAGCGCCACGCGCCAACCCCGACGCGGAGAGCCGGTTCTTGAATCTGATCTTTACCTAATAAATGAAAGAATAAATAAATATATAAATAAATAAAACGGCAATGGAAAAGCGCCAGAGTTCCAGAGATATTTTTTTTGTTGAAAAAATTTTCCAGATAATAAAATACTCTGAAAACGGAGGAGTTTTAGGGCTATATAAACTCCTCTCGCCTCTCATGCAAATCTCGCCCGCTCCCTGACCTTTAGCTCTAGCCCTAACACCTCCGCCGTTAGGTTTCTGCCTCTCCTCTCCTTTTATTTCTCTGCCAATAGCTTTCCATCATCCTATCCTCTTATTCTCTTCCGCTCCAGATCTGGGCTTCGAGGTCTCCGGGATCTCAGATCCGCCGGCGGTCGGGGGGTGTCCGTGCCCTCGCCGATCCTTTCTCCTTCTCGGCGTCCTTGCTTTTTGGATCTATTTCCAATTTCCGACGCATTCTGAGGTTCCGGCGTGGGGATTCTGGGCATCTCTGACGAGGCTCTAGGGTTTCACACCGCTTTTTGGACCCCCTTCTGCTTCTTTTGGGGGGGTAGCCGGGGCTCCGGCCTCGGCGGCTTTCAAAGCCCCCTTCTCGAGATCTGATTGGATTTTAGGTTAATTTTTCTTCGTTTTTTGATTCTTTCGATCGGGAAGAGATGCCGGCCCTGGCATGCGTCGACGCCGCGCTCCCGCCCCCTGGCTACGGCATCGCCTGGGATGGCTCTCTTCCCGCGCCGGGGACCTTCCCCGGTGGCGCTCCGTCGCCGGCGACGACTGCCGCAGCCATCCCGTGGTCGACCGACCTCTCTGCCGCGCTGTACAAGGTTGACGGCTGGGGCGCCCCTTACTTCTCCGTTAACGCCGCCGGCAACATCTCCGTCCGTCCCTACGGCGCCGCCACGCTCCCCCACCAGGAGATCGATCTCATGAAGGTCGTCAAGAAGGCATCCGACGCCAAGCCTGCCGGCGGCCTCGGCCTCCGGCTGCCCCTCATCGTCCGCCTCCCGGACGTCCTCAAGGACCGGCTGGAGTCGCTCAACGCCGCCTTTGAATTCGCCATCCGCTCCACCGGCTATGAGTCTCACTACCAGGGCGTCTATCCGGTCAAATGCAACCAGGACCGCTTCATTGTGGAGGACATCGTCGGTTTTGGAGCCCCATTCCGCTTCGGCCTGGAGGCCGGATCCAAGCCGGAGCTCCTCCTCGCCATGAGCTCTCTTGTGAAAGGCAGTCCTGAGGCTTTCCTAATCTGCAATGGCTACAAGGACGAGGAGTATGTTTCCCTTGCCCTCATCTCCAGGACTCTGGATCTGAACACTGTCATCGTTTTGGAGCAAGAGGAGGAGCTCGACACGGTGGTGGAGGCGAGCCGCCGCCTGGGAGTCCGGCCGGCGATTGGGCTCCGTGCGAAGCTCCGGACCAAGCATTCCGGTCACTTCGGGTCCACTTCCGGTGAGAAGGGCAAGTTCGGCCTGACTACTTCCCAGATCCTTTCGGTGGCCAACAAGCTTCGGGCTCTCGAGATGCTCGATTGCCTCCAGCTCCTGCATTTCCACATCGGGTCGCAGATCCCGTCCACCGTCCTGCTTGCTGACGGAGTCGAGGAAGCCGGCCAGATTTACTGTGAACTTGCCCGCCTGGGCGCCAACATGCGAGTCATTGACGTCGGTGGCGGCCTTGGCATTGACTACGATGGCTCCCATTCCAGCTGCTCCGACATGTCCGTTGGCTACTGCCTGGATGAGTACGCCTCCGCTGTAGTCCGATCCATCCAATATGCCTGCGATCGCAAGCGTGTTCCGCATCCTATTATTTGCAGCGAGAGCGGCCGGGCCCTTGTGTCCCACCACTCGGTCCTCATTTTTGAAGCAATCTCCGCCACTGCTACCGATCCGGCATCAATCGGCCCCAACCTTGCCTATTTGCTCGATGGCCTCACTGATGATGCTCGTGCTGACTACCGTAACCTGATGGCCGCGGCCGTGCGCGGGGAGTACGAGACTTGTTTGCTGTACGCCGAGCAGCTGAAGCGGCGTTGCGTGGAGCAGTTCAAGGATGGGGTGCTTGGTCTCGAGTACCTTGCGGCCGTGGACGGGCTCTGCGATCTGATGTCGAGGGAGATGGGCGCGCCTGATCCGGTCCGCGTCTATCATGTCAACGTTTCGCTCTTCACCTCGATCCCGGATCTATGGGCCATCGGGCAGCTGTTCCCAATTCTTCCCATCCATCGTCTCGACCAGCGCCCGGGCGTCAATGGAATATTGTCGGACTTGACTTGTGACAGCGACGGGAAGGTGGACAGGTTCATTGGTGGGAGGTCTAGTCTCCCGCTTCACGAGCTCGGAGTTGCAGGTGGGGGCTATTTTCTGGGGATGTTCCTTGGCGGGGCCTATCAGGAGGCTCTTGGTGGCCTCCACAACTTGTTCGGCGCGCCGAGCGTTGTCCGCGTTTCACAGAGCGACGGTCCCCACTGCTTTGCAGTGACCCGCGCAGTGCCGGGTCCGTCGTGCGCGGACATCCTTCGGGCGATGCAGCATTCGCCTGAGCTTATGTTCGACGCGCTCAAGCGTCTCGCGGAGGAGCACGTTCCCGGAGACAGCAGCGACAACATTGCTTGCGGCCTGGGTCACGCTTTCGGCTCCATGCCTTATCTGGTCGGCGTGGCGGGTGGAGGTAGCGAGGATGGAACCAGTGGGGATGGCAACGGGCCCGAAGGGGCGGGCGGTTGTCAGATTTGTGGTGGTGGAGAGGAAGAAGATGAGTGGGAATGCATGAGGTGCCTTAACGTGTGAGAGACGTCGAGGCAACGAACGCCACTGCGGCGTCAGCATCTGAGTGGTCCGTCGGTGTCGTCGTCGTCGGAGTGTATCGCTTTTGGTGTTCTTTCTTTTCCTGTTCCGGTAATGCTTTATGTTGTGTCTAGCCCTTGTTAGATTCTCTCCCATCACTCAAGATGCTGGTGATGGGGATGTCTCGTGGACGGAGGAGGCAGGCGGTGTCTTTTGCATCTCCCTTCTCTCTCCTTCCATCGTTTGTTCTTAATTCTTGTTTAATTTACGAGACTAACCGCTTGTGTATTTGCCTTATTTTGCTTGCTTTGTGTCTTCTTTTCTGCTTTCGAGTTTGTTTTGTTGCGAATTCAAATCTGGCTTGATTCGGCGGTGGAGCCTGGAGTCAACCTGAAGGTGACGAACGTGACGACTGCTTTGAATATTCCCGGAGAACAAGAGCACATTTTTTTGACTTGCGGATTGAGTTGGTGGAATGGAATGGATGATGGAAGTGATTGAAGCTTGATGGTTGCTTTCCACTCATTCTGTTTTTACTAATTTTCTCGTCATTGAGGTGTGGTAATATGAGGATTAGAGATGGATTTCATGATGTTAATACTATTTATACATGGCTTTGTGGGCCCTGGAAAGATCCTTCTTTTTCCAGGTGTGGGACCTTGTGGATGGTTTGGTTGCGGGCTTTTATTGATCGTCTCCCTGAAAAAAAGATGATGACGTTCGAAGGTAATAGTTGCTAATTCTTGTTTATGTTGTGATTTTGCCATGCCATTGAACTTTACACCTGATTTGCATTCATGCGTTTTTTCTGTTTGCTTGACTTCTTTGTGTATTGTTTCTTCTGTGTGGCTCGAAACAATACCATCTTCTTAGCATAAGAAAGGCAGGAAACAATGACTTGTGCCACGGTTTTTAATATTGATATTTTCTTTTTCATTTTGTTCTAGTATTCTATCTGTTTCTGTTTTTTATTGAACAAATCAACAGCATTAAGTGATGTGAACAGTACAACAAGTTTTACATTAATTCTTATAGTCATCTTGAATGATTGGAAGAATCATAGGTTCCAACTCTTCAACAGGGAGTAGCATAAATGTATATGCTAAAAAAAGAAAATTAATTCAATTTACAATAATTATTATCAGTTATTGTTGAATAACGAATTCATTGCATGAAAGAGCACTTTACATGAATAACAGATGAACCCAAAAGTAGTTGAGCACTTGCACAATTATGTTTGATTCCTTAAAATTTAAATAGGATAGGGTTTATTGGCTCTATTAATATAAAGTAGTTTAAAAGCTAAAACTTGCAAGATAGGTGAACTCCAGTGGTTAGTGGGCAGTGGCAAGCTTCTATGTTTGAGGCCATATCCCATATTTTTTTATAAGAACCTGGATTTCAGAGTTTTAGTGAAAGGTGAGTAGTATTTTTGCAATTAAGATAGATTTCTGGGGCCTATTTGTAATAGTTTCTATCTAGTTCCTTCTATTCAAATTATTTTTGTTCCACTCATTGCACGGAGTAGGGCGCCAGACTTCATATTAGTTCATAGGTTGGCAAAGCAACATTCCACGTTACACAATTCATAAGATTCCATAGAGTAAGAGTGAGAGAGAGAGAGAGAGATTGGGAGAATGGGAGAAGAGGCAGCCATGTCAATGGCGATTACTCTAAACAGCAGGCACAAAATGGTGGTCATTGGGCTGGCAATGTGGAGGAGGAAGCCCAAGTCTCCTGCCACCTCATCATCTCCTCCATCAATATCTGCCACTATCACTTTGACTGTGCTGGTATTGATCCTTCTTGTGGAAATTTGATTTTGAATGAGATTAATGGTTTTTCTCTAAGTCTTTTTGAAGAAATTTTTTTTCACAGCTGCCATTTCAATGTACATTGTCTGTGGCAATTACTTAGTGTAATGCTAGTCAATTAGAGTTCTAATACCTAATTTTTAATAACTTATATGTGCAACATTATGTGCAACTTTTCACCAATTAAATCCTTTTGTACAGACGAATATGCTTCTGATGTCTTGGCTAACATAAATCATGCTAGAAGAAAATGAAGAAATGTTACCTGTTATGTTTAGCTTCACTTGGATCTGTACACAAGAATCTTGTTGAACTTCAGAGTCAGTAGGATAAGTTTTGGTGACATTGTCAAAAAATGAATGCATTCCAAATGATACCTAATAATGGAGGATTTTGTTCTTCATGAATATTAGCAATTTTAGGGTCAGTTGGGTACCATTCTTTGTAATTTTGGTAAAGCAATTTTGAAAGTATGTGCTATTTTGCATTTCTTGACTAATGAAGAATTTCTGCAGCTGATTATGAGAACGAGGTTGAGGTTGGTGAAGCACTAGCAGAGGCTTTTCAGCTGGGCCTTGTGACAAGGGAAGATCTTTTCATTACCACCAAGGTCAGTATATGGATTATGCTGGCAAACCATAGAGTTATGGTCTTTGTATGCATCTGTGTCCAGTAAATTAACTGTCTTCTGTGGAGACAGCTTTGGAACTCAGATCATAGGCATGTTCTTGTGGCTTGCTAGAATAACCTAAAGAAGCTCCAGCTAGATTATATTGATTTGTACCTTGTGCACTTCCCAATAGCCACAAGACAAACTGGTGGATACTGACTCTCTGTTCCTTTTGATCTTGGTGTACGTGCAACAAGGATATTACACTTTCCTTGCTGTCTACTTATCCATGGAATTGCAGGTGTTGGAACAACTGCTAGTGTTTGTGGGGATGATGGTGTGCTAGAGACATCGATGCTACCATATCATTGGGTAGGAACGTTGGTATCAGGTTGAGCCACAGATGTGCTTTAATTGGAATACTGTTGATTCTCAAATTGGTAATTCTCATCATGTTTCTATGCTTGATGCATCTCAAGTAAATTTTATTTATTTGGTAGAGTACCCTTTTTGGCCTACTGATTTTAGCAGTGACTTGTAGATTTAGCTGCTACTAGAATATAATGAAAAAACACTTGCTTGCCAAGAATTAGAAGGTGGATGACATCATTTGGCTAAATATGAGTAATAGAAATCCTAAAGTTGGCTCATCAATACAGTTAGGAGATGGAGAAAGGATGGTATTGATCAAACAACAGATAATTTATATTAATTTAGATGTTTTTAACTGTCTTGTTTTCTTCATTGTCTGACATCAGGTTTTCATATTTTACGTGCAGCAACTATGATATATTTCTTGCCTAGAGATTGTTTGGCATATTCTAAGATCAAACCTTCAGTGAACCAAATTGAAACATACCCATGCTTCCAATGCAGATCTCTGGTCAAGTTCTGTCCAAAGCATAGCATGTGTCACTGCTCATACTCCCCTTGGGGTTTCTACTGCAAATACTTTCCGGTTTGGTAGTGCCTCTTGCCTGGATAAGCCTGTTCTCAAGGTAATTTTATTTTCATGGGCTTAGCTCATGAATAACTTTTATCCAGCTGCATGGTTAGGAATGATTGACACAAGAAGTTTTTTTGTGTTTCTATGACAATATGTCTTCAATGGGGCATCCAGAAAAACACTGGTCATTCCAAAGACATGGAAGGAGCAGAGGCTAAAGGAAAACTTCCAGGTTTTCGACTCCATGATATTTGATGAGGGCATGGATTCTGTCAAGGCTATTGACCATAACTACTGCATGAATTATCCAGTTAAGTCATGGGAAATTGATCCTTATGCATGATTTGAAGGATGTTGATCATTGATGCGTGGGTGGTAGTTTTTTCAGCACCTTACCTGTGAAGTATTTGATATTTGTCGAAATAAATCTAAAACGAGTTGGCCTTAAATCATGTATTATTCCTGATATTTGCTCCGAACTCTCTGAATCTTGTTAGTTATTGGCAGTACAATCCAAACTTTAGATATTAGATTTAAGTTGAATGTTATACTCGTATTTATATTTGCGGATTAATTAGTAAGAAAAAGTTAAAAAAATTAGGGTATTAGAATGGTGGGATTCTAGTTTCCCTCATACTACAATTGAAATTTGTACGAATTGTAGCAAGGTTTCAGGTGTTAGGGAAATTTCACGCTGTTGATAAATTTGGAAATTATTTTATTATGGAACTTTTAGTTCAAACTTAAAAATAAATTTTGGAGTCAAATTTAGTCCAAACAAATTTATACAATTCATTAGTCAGACTAGTATTCAAATACCAAAAATTTAATTAGATTATATTTTTGTATTTTAGTATTAATATTGAGTTTGATTTTGATCTTGATTCCGAATTTAAAGGGTTTTTAATATTATGTAAAGTTGTGAAAAATTGAAAATGTGTTGTTTTAGAAATAGAAATTGTGGGCTTTGTGCAATGCAATCTCGTCAAGAAATTGTTATAATTCAGATCAAATACAATATTTTTTGTAGTTAAATGCTTGAGCAATAATCAATCCTTTTACTGACTAAATTCAAATTGACCGTAAATAAATTCATTGAATCCTCTTTTTGGACTTGTATTTATCTGCTGGCAAGCCAATGATTCTCTTTCTTCTTTGAGTACGTTGGAACTTGGTCTGAAAGAGAGAGAGAAATGGAGATGGCGGGCCCGATGACGAGGACAATAACTCTGAGCAGCAGACACAAGATGCCGATCATCGGGCTGGGGTTATGGAGGATGGAGGCCGAGTGCGTCGGCGACCCCATCATCTCCTCCATCAAGATTGGCTACCACAACTTCGACTGCGCCAGTATCGATTTCCCTCTTCTCCACTTCATTCTAAGTTGAATAATCTATTTGATATCATATTATTGGTTGTCAATTCAGCATTTTTCGTCCTACATCCATGGATTGAATTGGATCTCAATTTTGGGAGACAGTAGGACAAGTTTTGTTGACATTGTCATGAGATGAATATTTTTGCCAATGATCCATAACAATGGACAATTCTGTTCTATCATGAATACGAGTTATTGCAGAGTTATTTGAATACCATTAGCAGGACATCTTTGTATTTCTAAGCATTGAGTATGTGATATTTTTAGGTGACAAGTAAATCATGATTGCAGCTTGTTATAAGAATGAGGCTGAGGTTGGTGAAGCGCTAGCAGAGGCTTTTCAATCAGGCATTGTGAGAAGGGAAGATCTTTTCATTACAACCATGGTGGAGCATTACATTCTTGTGCCAGTGCTTCTGTGTCTTGTTAATTAACAGTCTTTCTGGTGAGAGCTTTGGATCTCAGATCATGGGCATGTTCTTGAGGCTTGCAAGAATAGCCTGAAGAAACTCCTGCTGGATTACATTGATTTGTACCTTGTGCACTTTCCACTGCCCACAAGATACACTGGTGGATGCTGACTCTCTGTTCCTTCTTGACTACATTTTTTTTGCAAGGACATTCAAGCTTCCAATGTTGCAACTTATCCATGGAATTGTAGGTGTCGGGACACCTGCTACTGTTCTTGATGACCATGGGGTACTAGACATAGATACTACCATATCATTCAAGAGCACATGGCACCATGTGGAAGATCTTGTTTCCAAGGGCTTGGTTTGCAGCATTGGTACAGGTTGATTTAAAAATGTAATTTTGTAATTTTATTAAAATACAGATGATTCTCAGTTCTAATTAATAGTCTCATCAAGTTTCCATTTTTCAGGTGCCTCAAGTAAATCAAGTTTATTTGGTAATCTACCCTTTTTGCGCCACTAATATTATCAGTGACTCGTCACCCTCCCTGCAAATTGCTAAGTTGGCAGGAATGCTTCACAAAATGAAATATCACTAATATCACTTACATGGCATGTACCAGAGGCTGCATTACATTATTTAGCTAAATATGACCAAGGATGAATGAGAAGTAGGACATGTAGGGCATTAAGAAGCACAGTTTTTTTTCTTTAGTTGTCCTTAGTTCATTTTACTATATTAGATGTTATTTGAGGGTTTTTTTTTCTGATTCCTTATTTCGTTTTTTTGCCGTAACTCCACTACCGAAAAGTCAGAAAGGAACCAAAAGGTATGTGGGCATTAGTGTGTCATGATGAGGAAGATAAGTAACAAATAACATTTGCCATAGAGGACCTGCAGACTTTCTGTATCTATTCGTCTTGTATTCTATTCTTTCTCAAGTCCATTATTCTTGCAATAAGTCACAAGCTTCTTCTTTGCCTGCCAGTAAATTTGTGGTAGCCAAGGTTTGGTTGTGCACAGGGTTGGGTCTGAGGCGAGGTGTTTGAGATGTTTTTATGCTGGAATGTATACATATATTTCTTGCATCTTTGTATCTTCTCAATATCTGTGAAACTATATTTTGGTAAAATTTTCAAATGTAGAGAGTGAGATATCTTCTACCAATCTGACACAATGTGCAGCAACTTCAGCATCTTTCTCACTAGGCATTGTCTGGCATATTGCAAGCCATCAGTGAACCAAATTGAGACACACCCATACTACCGACACGACAACTCTGGTAAAGTTCTGTCAAAAGCGCGGGACGTGTAGCTGCTCACACCCCTCTGGGAGGTTCTACTTCCATCACTGAACGGTTTGGAAGTGTTTCTTGTCTAGATGACCCGGATCTGAAAGTTCCATTTTTTGTAGTTAACTTGTGAATAGCTTC
Organism: Trichopus zeylanicus subsp. travancoricus; assembly: GCA_005019695.1. NCBI lineage: Eukaryota > Viridiplantae > Streptophyta > Magnoliopsida > Dioscoreales > Dioscoreaceae > Trichopus > Trichopus zeylanicus. The sequence goes on from RXID01015203.1 coordinate 78,075, forward strand.
TTATCCAAATCTGTGGTTAGGAATTGTTGCACAGAAGAAATAATCAATTTTGTGTTTCCATGGCAATGTGTCAGGGCATTCATTGAGAACTATGACAAGACAGTAGCCCAGCCTGTCCATCGATGGGTATCCAGAGAAACACTGGTCATTCCAAGGACATCAAAGGTAGAGAGAAGGAAAACTTCCCGGTTTTCTACCTCATCATATCTGATGAGGACATGGAAAAGATCAAGGCTGTTGATTTGGAGGATACTGATGCCTGCGTGCTAGCTTTTCACCATTTTATCCGAACAAATATTGAACTGCTTACTTTTTGCGTCATTTTTGGATGACTACTGCTTGCTTGTTAAGAATTCGATATTTGTCTTTATCAATAAAAAAAAAAAATGATGTTTGTAGAGATCAAGATGGCAGTGATGCACGAATCTTGGACAAGTGTTTGCACACTTATGGCCTGATTTTATCTGGAGGTAATTTGAAAATCACCCACCCTGGGGCTCGAACCCAGGGCCACAAGGGTTCGTCTTATGTGAATTTAAGTATAATCTATAGGAATTCAGAAATAATGGGAATAAGCAAATTCACGATTCATTATTCTTTTTTCTCTTATCTTGACATTATCTTTCTAAGTGTGGAGGTAATGCTACTTCCAGAAGAAATCCATGGTGTTTCTTTTTTCTCTCTCGTCTAATCCTTTGTATATTCTAAGTTCGTGGAGTTAATTATATTAATTAGTCATATTAGTTAATAATTGTTTGATTGCAAAATAGTAATATACTATTTAGTCGCAAGCCTCGGGGGAAGCGAACCGAAACCGTTGCCCAAGCCGAGAATCCAAAAGTCGGATTCTTATTTATCCGCCGGCAACCCATCCCACTAATTCGCGCTACAAGAACTCAGTGCGAGAAACGAGAAGCAGTGAGAGATACCGCAGGGATGGCGTCGGCGATCACTTTGAGCAGCGGCCACAAGATGCCGATGATCGGACTGGGGGTGTGGAGGATGGAGTCCAAATCCATCCGCGACCTGATCATCTCCTCTATCAAGATCGGCTACCGCCACTTCGACTGCGCCGGTATCGATTTCTTCTTCACTTCAATCCTCTTTGCTTTCACGATTCCCTTCTTCGTGGCTTTCGATTTCCCCTTTCGTCTATTATTTTCTGGTGGAAAAATGGTTCTTTTGTTGCACGGTCGTTCATGATTTTCGATTTTGTAGAGATAATTTTGGTTATGGATTTCCATCTACGCTTTTCTTGTAGAAATTTTGATTAATATTAGGCGTAATGCTTGTGAATTGGAACGCTGAACAATTTTGGATGTGTCGATTTTGCAAGCATGTGTTGCTTTGTGTTGCTTGAGTCCTTGACTAGAGATGAATGGCGGCAGCTGATTACAAGAACGAGGCCGAGGTTGGCGAGGCTCTGACAGAATCTTTTCAGAATGGCCTTGTGAAAAGGGAAGATCTCTTCATCACCACCAAGCTGTGGAACTCAGATCATGGACATGTTCTTGAGGCCTGCAAGGATAGCCTGAAAAAGCTCCAGCTGGATTATCTTGATTTGTACCTTGTGCACTTTCCGGTGGCCACAAGACACACTGGTGGATATTTTCTCTCTGTTCCTTATTTAGCTTGCGCTAGAAGGATATTTGCACTTTCTGTGCTGTCTACTTACCCATGGAACTGTAGGTGTTGGGACAACTGAAAGTGCTATTGGCGATGATGGTGTGCTAGATATCGATACAACTGTGTCGTTGGAGACTACATGGCATGCAATGGAAGATCTTGTTTCCAAGGGATTGGCTCGCAGCATTGGCATCAGGTTGAACCATAAATGAGATTTAGTTGGAGTAGTTGTTCACTTTTTTCTCTAGTTGATAGCCTCAATCATATGCCTTCATGCACCTCAACTACATTTTGGTAACCCATTTTTGGTTTATTAACCTGAACTGGTTTTAGCAATGTCTCTTACCTAGAGCGATTGTTTGACTCTTCTTCCGATGATATTCATCTAAACTTCACACCTTTCTGGTATGATGCCAAAGAGGCTAGAAATCTTCACAAAAGCTACGCCAAGAATTTAATGAAAGAACATGCGTACGACAACTACCAGCAATTGTAGAAGATAAATTTAGCAAAGTATGGTTGAGAGTTGGAATCATGGGATGAAAGTAGCCCTGATTCATGAACCGCGTTAAGAAGCATAGTTTTTTTGTGGTTTTGTCCTTCTTTCTTACACTATATTTGGTGTCATTCTAGGAGTTGTTTTCTCATTTATCCTGTCTTTTCTGTTTCTCAACTCCTCTATGGAATTGAAGAAGCTAGGAAGAAACAAGACATTTATTAGTAAGAACTTGGAGTATCTTTTCTCCTGATATCCTACTCTCTCTGTATTTCACTATTCTTGAAGTTACAAGGTACTTGCCAACCAGTAAATTTGTGTTATCCAAGGTTTGGTTGTGTCTGAGGTGATTGGTGGTCTTGTGCTGTATGAATTTTTCTGTACTTAATTGGTAAGGATATTTAGATGCTTGTAAGTTTGCACAAGGCATTGTTGTGTAGGCTACATATTCATGTACCACAAGAAAAATCCAGGACACATTTTGCACTGATGGCTAATGAAAACGATAACTAGATTCTTCGGGATATTGCTTCACAATAGTCAAAAGAGTTCAAGCAGATTGGCAAGGTTTGCCATTTTTGAAAAATTGTGTCAGCAACAATGTATGGTTGAGAGGGAGATCTAGTTTTGCATCCATGGTGTACTTTTTGCCATGCACAAGATGATATTGATCAAATAAAAACATATTGTACTAACTGAGATGTTCTAGATTTGCTGTTTTCTTCATTCTCTAACATCAGGTTTCTTTCATTATGTGCAGCAACTATGACATCTTTCTCACTAGAGATTGTTTGGCATATTCTAAGATCAAGCCAGCGGTGAACCAAATTGAAACACACCCTTACTTCCAACGTGAATCTCTGGTCAAGTTCTGTCAAAAGCATGGTATCAGTGTCACTGCTCACTCTCCTATTGGGGGTGCTACTGCCAATACTCAATGGTTTGGAAGTGTTTCTTGCCTAGATGATCCTGTTCTCAAGGTAATCTCAATGTTCATGTCTTAATTTGCGGATGGCTTTTAATCCATGTCTTGAGTTAAATTGTTGTAACAGTGGAAATAAGTTATTTTTGTGATTTGATGGCAATATGTCAGGCTTTGGCCGAGAAATATAACAAATCTGTAGCTCAGCTTGCTCTTAGATGGGGGATCCAAAGAAATACTGTGGTCATTCCAAAGACATCAAAGGTAGAAAGGCTAGAGGAAAATTTCCAGGTTTTCGACTTCACACTATCAGATGAGGACATGGAAAAGATCAAGGCTATTGATCGCAACCACCGTACCAATCAGCCAGCCAAGTTCTGGGGAATTGATCTTTATGCTTGATTTGGAGGACATTGATGCAGGAGCGCCAGGGCATGAGTGCTGGCTTTCTCAGTATCTCGTCTCGAGGTATAATGATCTGCTTATGTTTGATTGTTTGTGGAGTGCTTGACATTTGTAGAAGCAAAGTTAACAGTGCAATGGCCTTAGTGCATGAAACTTGGATTGCTTCCCTGTGCAAACAGTGTTTGTTTGAATTGCTTTCTGGCCTCTCCCATCTGTTTTCCTTCGATTATTCTCTGCCCATGCATTTTCCATGGTGCTGCGATTTTCATCGATGAAACCTTCATATTGTTAGCATCAATGTCCAATCTACACTTCCAGTATTGAGCGAATAGGCTTGGACTATATTGTATAAAAAATGTTTAGATTGTTTTTAGCAATTTGTGAGATTTTTTTTTTTTGGAATTTGGTTTGCAACATATTGACACTTTTTTGAGAGATAAATTTAAAATTGTCATGGAAATTATTTTTTTTTTTAAAACATCACCCACCGGTGGGGCTCGAACGCCAAATCGGGATTAGAACTAAAATTAGAAAATCACTTTTAAAAATTAATATTTTTTATTAAAATTAATACTAATAATTTAAAGTTTGAAAATTTATTTAATTTTTTATATAATAATTTAATTTAATACTAATATAAAATAAGTAATATTAAATTTATATTTAAAAAAATAATTCGGAAATAGACTTATTCTGATCTTAATCTCAAACCAAACGGGGTCTTGCGCTCTACCGAGTGAACTAGACCGGCTGTCATTAAACAAAAAAAAAAAACACAAATTTTGGAATAAAAAAAATCAGAAAATGAATCGGAATTATTCTCCTGAGAAGAAATGGAGACAGCTAGTCTGGAGATTTGCAGAGTCTTGGTGCTCATAAGTCATCTTCCATCTATTGGTTGCCACTTTAAATGCAGTTCATAGCCTTTTTCTTCCTTTCCCTTTTGACTTAGAAATATCCTACCGAGTGGAAGCAAATATTAAATGTCTCATGTGAATTCATAAGCGAATTATAGACATATTAATCGGAGTGTCTGCCTATAAATAGCTCGCCAACCATTATTTCATTCTAATCAAGTCTCATTGCATTGATTGAATTCCGCGACCATCAGATCCTCGCCGACTCAACTCTGTTGGGGCAAAAAGAACGACAAATTTGAACAATGGAGAAGTTCATTTTTCCATAAATATATATACAGACAAGGCGGTGGCGGAAACAACCATGCCCTCCTGCACACAGAGATCATCACCAATTTTCAGCAATTAAAGCAGGTTAATCCCTCATTAGTGTGTAATCCTAACAACGGATTCTGCCTCGTAAACTTTGCCTTTGTGCTCTGACAACGCATCCATCCATCCATCTTCTCTTTTGTGATTAGCAGACGAGCTTTAATCCTCGGAGGGCAACATTGATGAGAAGGTGACCATCATTTCTGTTGAAATATTTACTGAATATGATACATGCATTTCCTTCACATCTAAGCACCCATTTGTTCCAAGGATAGCTAAAGAAACAGCTGTGGATCACGCGGAAACCATGTGTAAAGCCTGCCACATTGTAGTGGGAGGAAACCCTAGTCACGGAAGCAACCTCTGGAATGGCATCCAACGGAAATATTTATGAAAATTTTGTGTCTTACTCTTATCAGAATAAATTTCAGTGATTAGTATTACTGGTCGGTCGGTGTTAGATAGCTCTGTGGTTGCTCAATTGTTGTTTATTTGTTTGCTTGGTGGGATTTCAAAATTATTAAATTTTTAAATTTTAAAAATTATAAAATTCAGTGTTTATTATACAAAAATTTAAAATTTTTAAAATTTTAAATTTTAATAACTATATGATTTATTGATTCTCTAAAATTGATTCAACTTTAAAATTTTAGACTATAAAATTCAACGTGTGAGATTACGTACTGAACTCTATAGTCAAATAAAATATAAAATTTATAATTTTAGATTTTACAAATCTAACAAAATAAATATAAAATTTTGAATTTATGAATTTATATATTTTATAAAATAAATATACTATTAGGATTTTAAAATCCACAAATTTGAAGTTCCAAAACATTAAAATTTGTATAATTTTTAAATTCTAAGAAATAAAATATCCTTATTATTGTTTTTTATAAACAATTATTTATTCTTATTAAGTCTGACTAATTAACGTCTTTCATATACAGGTATTTATTATTATTAACTAATATTTTATAACTAAAACGTTATTTGTTCGCCCTCAATTGCTCGTCACAATTCACAATTAGATTAGTCAATAGTCCCCTTCTTTATATCATTAACTCTTCTAATTTTAGATATTTTTCAAAAATTCCTCTTTTTCAGGCTTTCATTCTCGGGAAGAAATGTTATTTAGGAAGAATTTATTATCTCGGTTATTCCTTAACAAATATTTATTAAGCATTAATCGCCACGGTTTGTTCCTCTCCCGATGCATTTGGCAAAATCATGCCATAACTTTTTTTTTTTTCTATTTTTTCTGGTAATACCTTTTTCAGAAAATAATTTTTTGGTAATACGTTGTATCAATGTAATTTTGGATTTAAACCTTTCTGTCTCCTTCCCATCTGAACAAAATGAATAAAAAACTCGAATTTGACTATTAAAATTTATCATTGAATTTCATCTCAAAATAATTATTTTTTTATAGTTTTTAAAAATATTTTCAGTTGATATTCTTTTTGGTTTTGTGAAAATTGTTGATAATCATAACAAATATCATTATCTACGTGCACGTGTGCGCATTACTATTATATAAAGGAAGAGAAGGTCTCCGTGGCTCAATCCAACACAAACTCAGTTGTCTCCTACGCCTACTTTCAACCATGAAGCCACCTCCTCTCTACCTCTTCTTATTCTGCCTCGCTTTCCTCTCCCTCGCCGCCGCAGCCGCCGCCGGTGGCGGTTGGTGGACGCTCCTCCAGAGGAGCACCGGCATCTCGGCCATGCACATGCAGCTCCTCCACAACGACCGCGTCGTCATTTTCGACCGCACCGACTTCGGCGCCTCTAACATCTCCCTCCCCGGCGGCAAGTGCCGCCGCGACGACAACGACCGGGCTCTCAAGGTCGACTGCACCGCTCACTCTGTCGAGTACGACGTCGCCACCAACGCCGTCCGGCCCCTCATGGTCCTCACCGACACCTGGTGCTCCTCCGCCACCGTCCACCCCGACGGCCACCTCGTCCAGACCGGCGGCTTCAACGACGGGAACACCACGGTCCGCACGTTCTATCCCTGCAATGACGGTAACTGTGACTGGAAGGAGTACCCCAACTCCCTCGTCGCTCGCCGATGGTATGCCACAAACCAGATCCTCCCCGATGGCCGCGCCATCATCGTCGGCGGCCGGCAACAGTATACCTACGAGTTCTACCCCAAAACCGGCGGCGCCGCGGGCGCAATCTATCTCCGGTTCCTTGCGGAGACGAGAGATCCGGAGGAGAACAATCTCTACCCGTTTGTACACCTCAACGTCGACAGCAACCTCTTCATCTTCTCAAACAACCGCGCTATTCTCTTCGACTACAACAAGAACGCCGTGGTTAGAACATACCCGACGATGCCTGGTGGCGATCCCAGGTGCTACCCCAGCACCGGCTCGTCGGTGCTGCTTCCCATAGAAGCAAGTGCTATGGAAGTAGAGGTATTGATCTGTGGCGGCGCGCCGAAGGGATCCTTTAATAAGGCCAAGAATGGGGACTTTCTGCCGGCGTTGATGACATGTGGGAGAATCAAGATCACAGACGAGACACCGTCGTGGGCTATGGAGACAATGCCGACGGCGAGAGCCATGGGTGACATGCTCCTCCTTCCTACTGGACAAGACGTGCTAATTATTAATGGCGTGGCGGCGGGCACCGCCGGGTGGGAGTTCGGCCGCGATCCGGTGATGACTCCGGTCGTGTACCGCCATTTTGATCCGGTGGGGAGCCGGTTCACCATCCAGACCGCGGCATCGACTCCCCGGCTTTACCACTCCACTGCTATATTGCTCCGCGACGGCCGGGTTCTCGTCGGCGGGAGCAACCCTCACGTCTATTACAACTTCACCGGAGTCGAGTACCCGACGGACTTGAGCCTGGACGCGTTTTACCCCGACTACCTGGGCGCCGAGCACTCCAACTCGCGGCCGGTGATTACGACGCAGTCGCCGGTGAATACGAATTACGGAGAGCAATTGAAGCTGCAATTCACAGTAAAACAGCCGAGCGATTCCGGAGTGGCAGTGACGATGGTGGCGCCGGCGTTCTCTACTCATTCGTTCTCGATGAACCAGAGACTGTTGTTTCTGACGAGCGACAAGCCGGTGGCGACGGGCGGTTCAAGCTATCAAATACGGGCGGTGGCGCCCATTTCCCCCGTGCTGGCGCCGCCGGGGTACTACATGGTGTTCGTCGTCAATGGCGGGATACCCAGCGAGGGCATTTGGGTCCATATACAGCAGTGACATTTTTCGGACGAGAGAAAGAGTGTTTGGGTGGGAAGGACTGAGAGGAAGGGAAGGTACATACATGTGTGTCTTGTTTTCTTCTTCGATAGGTGGAATGTGTTGATTGATTTGCAGAAAAATACAATAGAATTTGACGGATGAATCCACAGCACGTGACTTCGAACACTTTTGTGACTCGGAAGAAAAAACCTTTGCGTGGAATAATTCCGTCTTCTTTTTCTGTTTCTGCGCCTTTTTTTTCTTTCAATTATTTCCAATATATGCTTTTTCATGCCATATTTAATCATAAAAAAAAAATAAAATTTAGCCATGCGAATGATTACGTGATTATCATATAAATTTAAATAAACATATTTCATAATTTCTTTATTTATTATTTTTAACAATAATAGTTTTTAGAATATTGTTAATTTCGTTCGATGGTAATATTAATATATTTATTATATGTGGAATTTGGGGCGGGCTTGGAAGTGGATTGCTTGGCGACCCGGATCAACTCCGAATTTACTTCCGGACCTAAATTTTGGACCGGTATGCGTGGCCTCGTTGTCAACCCGAATTTGGATATAGAACAGGCTGGCTGATTACATGTTCTTATCGTTTAGTTGAGGCGTCGGGTGTCGGGCAGCTAGACCCATTCCTGGCCCGTGCGAACCAACTCAATTCGAATCAGTTCCATGATCCAATGAAGCCGCAGCGAAGAAGAAAAATGGTCGAAACCATAATATATGTTTATTTATTTAAAATTGCCAAAAATCTCCCATTGTTCTGATATAAACTACCAAAAGGCCACAGTAAAATCATTGAACTTTTTCTTTTTATGGCTCTCAAATCATTCGGTTGTTTGGATGTTCGGCCCGAGGAATAAAATATCGCATGGAAATTGAATAGAATCGGCTCCGCCACGAAACAAGACCCTAAGAATACAAGCTCAAATCGACTTCCATGTGACCGGATAGGGTAGAGCTTCCAGTGTACTGCCGGACCATTTTAAGGATCTTGTTTCGCTCTAGTTCGAGAAGGCACGTTGCCGGTCTAGTTTCCCGCCTCTCGAAGGGCTTGACCGGCACCCGCGGAGCAACTTTGCTGTGTGGGTGCTCACGGGGCGCATTCGCCGAATCGCTGCAAATAAAGGAGGTCACGTGTGCGTGCGGCTTGGTGTCTTTGCAGTGATGATGCGAGAGGCAAGACAGCCTACTCTTTGTATAAAGAAGGAAACACAAATATGCTACAATTTGAGCGATAGAAACACTCCAGCTAAACCTCTGACACAGCTGGTTGGCATAAACAATTTCACAATTTAACTTCCTCTTAATGTCTGAAATAATATTTCACACACGAAGAAAATATAATTTATTGTTTGAAATTTCGAATTTCAAATTTTTGTTTTACTCGTAGCTATTGTTGAAAATATTTAAAAAATTTTATATTATACTTCTCTGACTTTACAATATTTACAGACAAATCCCTAATGGCTGTAACATAAATATTTTGATCTTTTGGTTATATCTGTTAGAAAATATATCCAATATATTTTTATAAAATAAATAAATTTTTAAATCCAGAGACCTAAAACCTTATTGAAAATTTAAGAAAAAAATTATACGTAATTATCGAAAAAGTCAGGACGTCGTATATAATTTAGCTAACTTTTAGGGGCATCCGTAAAAAACTATAAAATAAACGTGATGTTTCGGGCTCAGAAGAACTCGTGGAACACTCGTGGCCCAGTTAGCGAATAAGGGCCCAATTTAAAAAGGCCCATAACAACTTATCAATATCGCACCGTTTGTCACAGCCAATCATGATGAGGTACCCGGATATTTTTGCCTTCTGAAAGTCATTAGCCTACCGTCAGATACAGAAACGTGTATATATCGGACCCGTCCAAATCCCATGCAGACTACTTCTAATCCGACTTTCTTACTTTTAATATCGCAATATAAATACCCGCGCCATCCTCCTCCCGCTCCGCCTCTTTCTTACGTTTCCACGTTCGAATTCCCACCGAGCCCTAGCTCCATCAACAATCTCTTCCTTCTCCGATGGCCCGCACGAAGCAGACAGCACGCAAGTCCACCGGCGGCAAGGCTCCCCGGAAACAACTCGCTACCAAGGCCGCGAGGAAGTCGGCGCCGACCACCGGTGGCCTCAAGAAGCCCCACCGCTACCGCCCCGGCACCGTCGCACTCCGGTACGGCCATCTTCGCGATCCAATCTCTCTCTCTCTCTCTCTCTCTCTGTGTGTGTGTGTGTGTTGTTTTTCCTTTTCTCTTCTTGATTTTTTTTTATTTAATGGGATTTTGAATTTGCAGAGAGATAAGAAAGTACCAGAAGAGCACGGAGCTGTTGATAAGGAAGCTACCGTTCCAGAGGCTGGTGCGCGAGATCGCGCAGGACTTCAGGACGGATCTGCGGTTCCAGAGCCACGCGGTGCTGGCGCTGCAGGAGGCGGCGGAGGCTTACCTCGTCGGTCTCTTCGAGGACACCAACCTCTGCGCCATCCACGCCAAGCGGGTCACCATCATGCCCAAGGACATCCAGCTCGCCGGCCGCATCCGCGGCGAGCGCGCTTAGACCTTCCCCGTCTTCTTCTCCCTTTTGATTCAGGGATAGCTCAATGTATAGATTAATAGCGGTTTATTATTTGTGATTTTTTTATTAGTAAGAATATCATCTGATTTTGTTCAGTTTTTTATGATTTGTTTTGGGGAAAATTTTTGGGATCGGTCAATTTTATGTTACTTTTGCTTCTCCAGTTTTGTTTTTGGTATTCTGAATGCAAGAATAATCCGATTCCGCCGAATCCGGGGAATCTGCGAGGATGTGAGTCAAGTGGGTGCAGCGGCTTTGCCTGGGTATAATACTTAATTACCCCCTAATTTGAAGGGATAATTATAATTTCCTTCCTAAAATTCTAAAGTTGAGTTTAAATTTTGAGTTTAAATATTATTTATAATTTTTCGACTCTTCCTTCCCTATTTCAAATCGGCCCGTAGAGTTTTTATGGAGAAAAAGAGGCCTGATTTTTATTTTTTTACCATAAAAATAAAAATTTTATTATTAAATATTGATTTGTTGATTATATTTATTTTTTGTATATAATAAATTAAGCGATCGAATTCTGCTTGTGTTTGTACTTTGTACTTTATACTTTTATCTCTTTGCATGGAGCCGGTGGGAATGGTATTTCTCGGTTCGGTCGATCCGAGCCGGTAGCTCGATTTGACCCGACCCAAAACCCTCTCCATCTCTCGCTTTCGGCCCCAGCAGCGGACCAAATATCCCAAGGGAGACGAGCAGTGCTACTCGAAAATGGCGATAGCGAGAGAGCCAGCGAGAAGAATCCCCACGTTCTCCTCTCCGACCTAGTGCGGCGATCGGGAGGTTAGATTTTCTCCTTTTCGCCACGCTCTCTCCTCCTTCGGTTCTTCTTCTTTTCCCTTGTTCGTTCTTTGTTCTCCATCCCTGCCAAGGAATCGATTACGCGAATGATTTTCATCTTCTTCTCGTTTTGATTTCTTGTCTCTGCTATGTGCTTGTGATTTTTCTTCAGTTTCCAAGGATTGGTAGAATTAGGGATTCCAAAATTAGTGTGGGTTTCACTGCTCAGCCCGGCAGAAGAGAACTGTGGCATTTCAAAGTAAAGCAAGACAAGAAGTATAAATAGTGACCACATCGGAGGATGATAAATGATTTGTGTTCTTTTCTTGCTAATCGATGGTTGTCTAAGCAAATTCTGTGGGTCTTGGCAATTTCTTCCATTTCGATTTTGGTTGATATTGTAGTGAAATTTCCTCTGGGCAAATTTGCGAAAGGAATGGTGGAATTATAAGCTTATTCATGTCATTTCCTGATCCACTGCTGGACCTTCACGTCGACTCTTGATAAAAATTGCCATTGGCCTTTATGGATATGCGTTGAATGAATTATAGCTCGTATATTTTGTTCGATCTTCACTGGGAAAACCTAGGTTTGAATTGTCTGTCTTTTGTTGAACCCTCAACAGATGATTGGAGCTTTGTGTTTCCTTCTCTACTGACGGCAAATGTGGATATGGATCGCAGTGGGCATAGAGAACATGGAAGACACAAGCCAGAACAATACAAATCAATTCTGGCTCAGGTAGCTGATTACATCCATAATTGTTAGTAAATTATTTTTTATCTGGTCTGTCTTTTGATAGAGCGAATTTTTTCTGCTATTAATTCATACCCAAAATCAAATTGCACGCTTTATGGCTTGCTCTCTTTTTCCATACCGAGCACTGGCTGTTTGTGATATAGAAAGCCCATTTCAAAAGTATCACAGGTAATTCTGTCCACTGACATATTAGTTTCATATGCTAGATACATCTGTGGGAACATAATTCTTTCATCCTCCCTTTTGTTGTGTGACAATTTTATCTTATCCATCTCATGTGCAATTATGTATACTCGTATAATATTGAGCCATATGTTAGATACTTTATCTTAGTGACTTTTATCCAACACCTCTTTCTTTCATGGTGCAAGAAACCAGGACTAGACTAAAATTGATAATGCACCTTTAATTAGTTAAATAGTTGGACATCCTTCCTGTTAACTGTATCCTTCAAGAAGTTTGATGCAATCTGCAATGAAGTTTTTTTTGCAAGTTTTGATTGCAGTGTTTCTGATATTTCTGATTTCATTCAATACATAATGTGCAAAGTGCCAAATGACAGTCATAAGATGCTAAAATGAATGATGAAAAATTATTGTGTTTTCCTAGGCAACTAAATAGACGATTTTTTTTACTCATGTGAGAAGCTTCTATGTTGAATAATCTTCTTTATTGTTTGACAATTCATGTAATTGTCTCAAACCCTTTGGTAGCATTTTCACTGGAAATTTTTTTTGCTGCCCTAGACTTGTCCAAGTCCCACATTCGTCAAGTTGAATCAGGAGCTTTGAACTGCAGTACCACATTGATTCAAAATAAACTCTTGATGCTGCACTAGGCTGAGAGAATTGCATATATTTAACCATGATTACTTCAAGATAGACCTTAATACTGAGGACCCTGTACGTGACTTTAGCTATCCAATCTAATCTCTTCAACTTTTCATCTTATTTCTGTTTGGAAATTATGGATGTGTTTGCTGGTGAGAAGTGCCTTCTCATTTCCTAATCAGGATTTTTTATTGGTGATGTATGGATAATGCCAGCATCAGATGAAGGACCAGGCTATGAAGCTCATGGCCATTATTGCTGAGCGGGACCGTGCCATCCAAGACCGTGAATTAGCTTTATGTGAGAGGAAAGCTGCCTTTGCTGAGAGAGACAAGGCAATCGTCGACCTGAACGGAGCACTTGCTGAGCTCAACAAGGCTATAATTGAGCGTGACAATGCAATTGCTGCACTTGAGAGTGCTCATCAGAGTGGCTTGTATACAAACAGCAAGCATGGATGTCCTAACATGAACCAGCGTCACCCTCCTCATGTGCTTCCTGTGCTGCCACAATTGTCCAATGCTCCATACGACCCTTCAAAAGAGGCGCAGATAACTGATGCATTGCCAATATCAGTAGTGCCACAGACCGGCACCAAGGGCCACCAGGTTAAGAGGGCAATAAGAGAAGTAGGAGCATATACATTTTCACCGGCCAATCCATCCAAGTCACTGAGGAAGCGTAGGAAGTGTGGATCGCAGGTACCCAGAGGTGGGGAAGATTTGAATGTGAAACATGAGTGGAAGGACCAGGACCTTGGGTTGAACCAAGTCACATTTGATGAGTCAACCATGCCTCCGCCAGTTTGCTCTTGCACAGGCTTTCCCCGGCAGTGCTACAAGTGGGGAAGCGGAGGTTGGCAGTCATCATGCTGCACTACAACTCTGTCAGAGTACCCGCTACCGGTAGCACCTAACAAGAAACATGCTCGTATTGGAGGGCGGAAGATGAGCGGCAGCGCCTTCAACAAGCTACTCAGCCGCCTTGCTGCTGAAGGACATGACCTCTCAACACCAGTGGATCTCAGAGATCACTGGGCACGACATGGGACTAATCGCTACATCACCATTAGGTGACTTCAGTTGTATACTATTGGATGCTGGATGGAGATCAGATTCTCTTTTACTTAGAGAAGTACAAGTAATGGGTTCTCTAGTATATAGAACCCACGTCCATATGTGGTAGTGCTATTTATTCAGTACGTGTGGTTGATAGTTATTATATTCTCTGCAGATATGAAACCTAAACTCAAAATGAGCTCACATAAGTTGTACTCTGTTTAGAGAAACCAGTTAGCCATTCTAAACTCTCAGACACAGCATTGAGGGCAACATATACCAAAGCAGAGCTAGGGATTCCATCCAACAGAATAGATTAGCATCTCAAAGATGTTCTGGAAGCAAATTTTCAACCTTTTATTTCTAAGCATATGTACAGCTTTCTGAAAGGCGAACAAACTTTGAACAGTTACAACATGACTGCTCCAATTCTCTTGGATACTGACGTAGAGCATTGCTTCAAGATGCTGTTGCCTTGTAATAATCAGACCTATAAAGAACACATCTTTGTTTGAAGACAAGTAAGGTCCATAAAACGTTTCAAAACATATTACCAATCATAACAGATCAGTATAAGAATTTCAGGGCTTCAACACAACAGCAATGGCAATGCTCCACAAAGGCCAAGGTCTCTAAATGATTTGCATTCAACCATGATCCTAATCATCACCTCAAACACAAAAACCAAACAGTCCACAGAAAAACAAATATTCAATGAATAAACCCTCAAGAATAATTGGGCAATTTAGCTTCAATGCCAAAAAGATAAAATGACAATAGAGAAAATCAAGCATCAAAATTCACTGGCCACCACATAGCCTCAAAGTTTGCACTTTGCATGTGATCATATTTGATAACTGGTAACAATCCATCATTAAAAAAAAACTACAATCAATAATCTATATAGCCTCAGACCGTCCTAGTATCACAGATTTTCAGCAAGAAGCAAGTCATAAAAAACTTGCTTTCAGTCGCCATAACTTGTCATCACAGGCAAAGGAACATACATTCTCCGATTGAAACAAACGAGAATTATATAGTCCAAAGAACAGATTTTTAAATAGAAACAAAATCCATATAAGACCAATGAAAGTCCCACAGCAAACTTGCGTCAGAGTTGAAGGTTTCAGCATCCATATGATGATTTCTCAGACAGGGATAACTGTAAATTTGTAAATTTTCTCATCATCCGCATCGCTGTAGTATAACATTAGCATAAAAACTCATCAAAATCCATACCAATAACATCATATCAGAAAAAAAGAGATGAAATAATCCAGAAAGAGGGTCTATCCGATCTTCCTATTCATGTGAGTCTGTCAATCATCGCACCCTGTACATCAGACGGGGGCATCCACTTTGAATCTCACATCATTTAGATCCCCATTTCACCATACACATTAAAACTCTAAAAACAGCAAAATTCGAGAAATTCGAGCAGAAGTAGAAGAAGCAGAGACCGCAAAGTAGAATACCGTCAACAGAGGCGATAAATAAAATGACTCCTCCCAGACGTAAGATCGGCCCCCCTCTTTATAGCCGATTATAATCTAGGGTTTCGATCCTACGGCTGGGATTCATTTGATAATTTTGAACGATATCCTGACAAACCTAACGGGTTCCGATCCGAAGATACCCTCCAACCCGAAAACGGAAGGTTATCGGAGTCGCAGAACCGGATTTTTGTTGGATCCCCCACATGGGACGGGCCCTTATCGCCGCGACGTCTAGACTAGTGGCGTTTGCGCGATCCGGCGCTATCTCGGCTTCGCGGAAGGTGTTTGACAAAATGCCTGAACGCGACACTGTCGCGTGGAATGGCATGCTTGCGGCCTATTCCGGAGCTGGCGAACCCCGTCAAGCCTTGTCCCTCTTCTCCATCATGAGAGCCTCAGGACCGAGGCCGGACGCCTTCTCTTTGACGGCGGTTCTGGCCTCCGCAGCTGACCTGCGTGACATATACAGCGGGAGCTCGCTTCACGCGCTTGTCATTCACTCAGGGCTTTGTTCCTCGCTGCCCGTGTGCAATTCTCTGATCAACATGTATGGTAAGTGCTCCTTCATGTCTGATGCGAAGACCGTGTTTGATGAGATGAGGGAGCGGAATGATGTGTCTTGGTGTTCTCTTCTTGATGCATGTGTAAATTCTGGTGAGTTTGGTGATGCCCACTTGGTATTCAACGACATGCCGGTTTGGACTGTGGTCGCATGGAACACACTGATCATGGGTTATATTCGGATTGGCGATGCTCGGATGTCCGTTAAATTATTCAAAAAGATGCAAACTTTCGCTGTCAATGGCGATGCTGTGACATTTGTCAGCCTTCTAAATGCTTGTACGGAGTTGTTGCATCCATTCATCGGCCAAATGATCCACGCTATTCTTCTTCAAAAAGGGTGGAACTTTGCTGTTGAGGTCAACAATTCGATACTCAACTTCTATGCAAAGCTTGGGTTTGTCGATGAAGCTGCTCAAATTTTCGAGTCCATGGAGACTCGGAGCATAGTCTCATGGAATGCCATGGTTGACGCCTACATGAGTACCGGTGATACTGACAAGGCCTTGTCATTGTTTTGGAGTGCACCACAAACCAACATTGTCTCCTGGACTACGGTGATTGGAGGGTTATCTAGAAATGGCCATGGAAAGCAGGCCCTCTCACTCTTTGTTTACATGACTAGAAACTTCTTTTGGCTGGATGACCTCTCACTCGGTGCTGCACTTCATGCCTGTGCCATTTTAACAGTCCTAGGAATTGGACGGATGATCCATGGAGTTGTAGTTCAGAGTGGCTTTGATTCTTTTCTTTACTTGGGCAATGGTTTGGTGAACATGTATGCTAAATGCGGAGATGTTGAAAGTGCGAAACAAGTGTTTGACAACATTAGCAACAAGGATTTGGTTTCTTGGAATGCAATCCTATTTGGGTATGCACTAAATGGGTGGGCCTTGAGAGCATTTGAGGTGTTCAACGATATGTTGGCATGTGATTTCATACCTGATAAGTTCACCTTCATAGGCTTACTAATGGCATGTAGTCATGCAGGCCTCATTGACAGAGGTAGAGCATTCTTTGAGATGATGGGGACAGTTTATGGGGTGAAGCCTGAAGCAGACCACATGACATGCCTTGTTGACATGCTTGGCCGTGCAGGGTGCATAAGTGAAGCAAAGAGATTGCTAAGAGACTGGGTAATAATGGAGAGTAGAAGAAATAAGTCATGTGAGGCTTTGCTTAGCGCTTGTGCTATTAATGGGGATGTTAGCATTGGGAGGAGAGTTGGGGTGGAGTTAGTCCATATTGAACCTCAGGAGGAGGTTGGATATGTGATGCTGTCAAACTTGTATTGTGCAAGTGGGCAATGGGAGGAGGCAGCAAAAGTGAGGAAAAAAATGGTGGATCAGGGAGTGAAGAAGGAACCTGGCTGTAGTTGGATTGAGGCGAGGGAGAGGGTGGTGGTTTTTGTATCAGGGCATCAGGCCCTTGGTATCATGATGGATGTCAATGAGTTGATCGGATGTCTACAGTATGAAATGGGAAATCCAAGTTTCAGCTAGTTTTAAGAATAGGAATGAACTGTAGTGAGAATACTTAGCTTCATCAACCTAATGGTAGTTGAATTGTGGGTATATGTGGCCAAATGGGTTATCTTCTACTTTCTAAACTTCAGGACGGACCCCATCTCAAAGTGCATAGGTTTTGTTCTCCCATATTTGTAGTCCCTAAAGACATCTCATTTGAGCAGGTATTGGTTCTGCTTCTTCTAATCTGAGAACCAGTTTGAGTCATCGTGTGACATGGGAGTAATTGAACCCTTCATGTACTTGTTTGAGCAGAATCCTATCAACTTGTGGTTTTCACAGTGGTGGAGAATGAAGATGCTGTTATTTTTTCTGCCCCCCTCGTCTATGCCTAGGTACAAGCTGAATTTCAGTACTTAATGATCATTGATCTGTTTGAGAAAAACTGCATTTCATTTTTCTAACTTTGAGAATTTTATCAATGTCTGAGTGTTTGGCATAATGTTTTTTCTTTTGAAGTTGGTTGTTCTTGATCCTTTTAGATATAAGTTTTGTTGTATATATTAGGAGCTGCATTTATGGCAATATTATGGTGTTTTTTAGGCCCAAAATATTTATTTCTTGGAGGAAAACTTGGAACTTGGAATGGTACTTCTAAATATTGATGACAGGAGTGATATTTTTGATGTTGCTCTATAGAGAAGCATTCTACATCGAAGCTCATTTATGTCATTGTGACTTTTCATGGTTTGACGTAGTAGTATTTTTCAAATACAAAAGCCTGATCTGTTAATTTTGACCTGCAAGCCATATATCTCTGTTAAATATAGTTTAACTGAAATGCTAGAAAAATAATGTTAGTAGTCCTACTAAATTTTTATTTCTTTGGTGTTAACTGAAAGCTGAAGCTCTGAAAGCTGAACCTTATCACAGCATAGGCACACACCTCAACGGGCAGACAACTGCATCCTCAAAAGGCAAGCTATAGCTGTCTCAAACACAGGAGAAACATCTCAGTGAACCAGCTCTGAAAAATGCAGTTGGCATGGAAGAGAATTCTAAGAAGCATGATGAGCTATCAGAAATGTGCAAGGTTAATTTGTGACAAAGGTTAGCTGTTGTCCTCACAATATATGTAGTCTAGATTAAATTAGTGCTTAACTTACTGAACATAATGTAGAAGTGCAGTGTCCTATCTAATTAATAATTTCAAGAAGCTTGTGGTCATTGTAGATGGTGACATTTTGAAGCTGTCACTCATGGAAGAGCCGGAAACCATGAAGAATTCTGAAGTTTCAGGATCAAAAGAGTTTCCAGCAAAATATTAACTTAAAAAGCATCCGGAAAAGAGCCAGTTGCAATCTAGTGTCAAGGCAATAACCTGCAGTCCAACAAAAATTTGTATTAAGTATATGTACTTACACAGGTTACTCTGTACTATCTGTAATAGCTTTTCAGTTATCGATATGGTGCCTTTTCATTATGTAAAATAATTTTGATGTTATATAGCTTACTTTCATGATTGTGTAAACTCCACATTACAATTCATTATAGGGCAGCATGAAGAGAATTTACCTGCTGTTGTCTCTGTCGGTGACATTTAATGGTTAATCACAATTGCGTGTCTTTTTGTAAAGAATCTAATTTTTTACCGAGTGTTATATGTAAAAACTAAAAATCCCAGGTGCTTTTGCAATTTCAAAAATGTAGGGTGTTTCATCAGAAGTCCCATACATAACCAAATATTTAAGGTGTATAACGCAAAAAAGCCTTAGCAGAGACTTCCGTTTGCAAATAATGATTTGCCAGGGTTATAAGTATAAATATTCCTCCCTGAGAGCGTCTGTGCAATTTTACATTTTAGAGGGATCGCAAATCAAATTTGTATGAACCCTAGACCACGATAAAATCGCAGCAAGGTCCCGGCGATCGTGACTGCCCCTCGCCGCGTTCACCCCCACTTCCTCCTCCCTATTTCCCCGCCGCCCGCGCACGCAGTTACTCTCTCGTCGTCAGCATCTCCGCTTCCGTCTTCCTCCTTGTTATTTTATCGCCGCCGATAATGCTGAAAGTCAAGACTCCGAAGACGCATCGCGCCGCTCGGGAGATCGAGAAGCGCTCTCCCAAGCTCGTAAGTCGAGCTTCACGCTTCTCTCTCTCTCTCTCTCGCTGGAATTCTTTTGATGATAAGAGCGCCTTGTGTGATTAGGTTGAGAATGGCAAGAAGGCGCTGATCCTCCATGGCACCAAAACGAGTGGTGTGCTGAACAGCGTGCTGACCCAGATATACAACCTGAAGAGGGGCAGCGCCGTGAAGTACACCAAGAGGAATGAGGATATCAGGCCTTTCGAGAGCGGCGGAGAGGCGTCTCTGGAGTTCTTCTCCCTCAAAACCGATTGCAGCCTTTTTGTGGTGATCTGTCTTCTTTTTGGTCATAAATTTTCAATTCTAGCCTCTCTTTGTGTTTCGATTTATCATCATTGATATTTCAGCTGAATTTCCCAAAAGAATTGGATTTCTTAGGATATAGGAGATGAGGACTGTAGGATTCTACTCTAGCTTTGTTCAAATATTCGTGTCATGTTGAAAGTTCATATTTATGAGAATCCTTTCCAGTTCAAAAGAGGAGTAACAAGAAGAAAGCATGAAAATTTGAATCGAATCGGAACACCAGAAGGTAGCACTAGACCAAAACTAGCCTTTTTTTTTTTATTAAATGTGAAACAAAAGTACTTTATTGATTAAGCATAGCTGGCAACAACTTTTGGCATAAATCTCTATTAGTTATATATCACTCTAAAACTTATATAGTTTAATTGTTTCTGTTGGCATTTCAAATGGGATTATGTTTTGGTCCGCTTTTTGGTGTGTCTTGAACTCAGACCTATCTACAAGTCTGCAAATTCTTTCAGATTAGGCTGATTTGACAAGCACATGGATTATAAATCCTTTGATTTAAACTGGGTATAACTGGGAAAATCTTAGATTTTGTGCCAATAGAATGCAAGAATTTGATGGATAGGCTGTTCTATATACTGTCTGAAGTCTGAATGACTTTGAACATATCCTATAACAACTTTTGATTGATTTTGTTATAATATCAACTCTATATCAAACACCAACTAGGTGATTTTCAAACTGGGAGGGTGAGTTTATCTTATTTGGCTTGACTTTTGCCAAAAATAGTGTATTCTGGTGTGTACTTTGTACCTATTTTACTGGTAAATTGTCCTGTATGCACTGAAAAGAAAGATCAAATTTCTTTTCAGAGATCAGTGAAAATTTATATAGTGTTAAACAGAGCTTAAATTTGCAGTTGAATGAAGAAAGAAAATAATGATTTTTAAAATCGATAACTAAATGGAACTAAAATAGCCATTTCTATGAGGAAAATATCCATTGCCTCTTGCTTAAAAAAAAATCTTATTATTTTCAAAGAAAATGAGCTCACCAGGACTAGACCACTTATGTTTGAGTATTTGACAGATAACTGGCAGTTGGTGTTGTTCAGATTCATGCCTGAAAAGTAACTGTACCCATAACTTGCCCTAGATGAAGGAATTAGTTTATGTACACAATGAACCTGGTATCAGTGATAATTTAAGGATTGCCATATAAAATACAGTTCAAGTGATTTCTGTCTTCTTGACCACTTTGTCTCTTGTCTTCATTCTTCCTGCTATAGTACTATTTTTGTTACTTCGATTTTAGTTTTTTTTTTCGTGTGAACGGACACGTAAACTGGAGTAGCAGAGTAAGTATTGCACAAGCAACATCATACTCTATGTTTTTCCATGATAGATAATGACTGCTATGTAATTTTGCAGTTTGGTTCTCATTCAAAGAAAAGACCTAACAATTTAGTTCTTGGACGAATGTATGATCATCATGTTTACGATCTTGTTGAAGTTGGGGTGGAGAACTTCAAACCCATTGAATCTTTTGTGTATGATAAGAAGGTCACCCCAAAAATTGGTTCGAAGCCTTTCTTTGCTTTCATAGGAGAGGCCTTTGAGAGTGTTGAGGAGTTGAAGCACTTGAAGGAGGTCTTGCTTGATTTGTTCAGAGGCGAGGTATACTGCCTGTTCTTATATCCATGTTGTCTTGATTATGTGTATACATTAGAAAATAGTGGTTCTGCTTTCACAGGTTGTGGAGAATCTAAACCTTGCTGGAGTAGATCGTGCGTTTATATGCACAGCCATATCAGAGAATACTGTGTTTTTGACTCACTGTGCTCTCCGTCTTAAAAGATCTGGGACAAATATACCTAGAATGGAACTCGTTGAAGTGGGGCCATCCATGGACTTGGTTCTCCGACGGCATCGTCTGCCTAATGATAGTTTAAAGAAAGAAGCTATGAAGACTGCTTCTCTACGGCCTAAAAAGGTGAAAATGGCTGCTTTTAAAATCTTTAGGATTTTTCTGTTGTTTTTAGACGGTACTGGTTGGGTGCCCAACATGCTAGTCGACTATGTCATGGGTGATTTGGTTCAGTTGTAGAAGAAAATTTTATGAACTAATTATGAGATGTTATGAAAAAGAAGGATATGTTGTATAATGCTTTCACAACTTGATTTGTAAGCTGAATGGAATTTTCTTCTTCGCAGGTGAAAAACGTAAGCCGTGATGTGCTGCAGGGTAAAATCGGGAAGATTTACATCCCAGACCAACAGGTAAAAGATTTTTTGTATTTTGCTATTTTTTGGTTAACTATGGCAGATGATTACTTTTCTCATTTGTTTATCGCATTTTGACCTTCTGCTTAGGTTGGGGGTATGGCTCTATCAAATGATGTAAAAGGGTTGAAAAGGCAACGCCGGGAGGCTAAGATGAACAAACAGGATCAAGCCAAAAAGATGAAGACAGATACCGAGTAGTGTTGTGCGTTTCTATCTTGTGACACACAATAATCCTGTTCAGGGTTACCTTAGCTTGAAAAACAGGACACAAAGCTTTTGCTTATTATGACACAGCACTAGGGAGCTGCATGTTTATGGCTCGGAATACATGGCTGAAATTTTGGGTATGTGCCTTTGGGGCCTTGTAGTTGTTTTATTATTACTGTTATTTTTCTAGTCTTAATGTCTTTTGCTTTGAGCATTTATGTAATTTAAGCATATTCTGGCAGTAATTGAACACATTCAATATTAAGTAGTTATTTTGCTGTTAATTTTGCTAAACTCAGCGAAAACAGGATTTGCCGACAGATCCACGTACATGCATAATCCATGAACATCCTTGCATTCGACTTGTGCATGAACATGCATGCAAGTTGCATCTCCACGGACCTGATCAAGTACAATTTTACAAAGAAGCCAACTGCCCAAGACGTTGATTTGACGAAACCTTATCTACTCTTCTTAACCATGTTGTCTCCCCAATAAATGAACAAAACATGCACTGAACTATCAGCCGCGTGACAAACCGAATCGACAAAACTATATCTTGAGCTCTTAATTTCCAGTGTTTCTGTTGATTTAATACTTCCCTTTAATTGTGTTGCCTGCTTATTAATGTCTCTTTGCTCGTAATTAATCTGATGTTTTTCGCATCCATTAATGGAAAGATATCTTATATGTGTGAAATATCAAAATTCAGGGTGGTTTTTGCAAGTAGGCAATAAAAGAACACGTATTTAGCTTTTCTTATCCTGTTTTTCTTTTGTCATATTATCGTCACGTGAAAAATTCCCGGAGTGCTTCTGGTTAGCCGCCACGTGTCCCGGGAACGTGCAGAGAAGACATGTCAAAAGCGATGATGTCACCAGATAATTGGTCCCCCACTTGGCCGGGAATCGAGGCGCCGACGTCGTTCCGGGCGGTGCCCACGAGGGCCGACGTCATCACGTAAATATTTTGATTAAGGGCTTGTTTTTATCAGCCGCATAATTGACCGCTTGCTCGACGCATTCCAATTTTCAGACAAAAGGCGATATTCGTAAAATGCTTAGTATCACAATATTAATCTGATGTCATGCAATGAAAATTCAAGAAAAATAAGACAAAAATGGAGAGTTAAATGTATTTTCTATTCTATTTTTTGAAATGGTTGCAAAGCCATGTGCCTCTCGCATGATATATTTAAATTTGATGATAAATATAAGAAATTAGAATGTAATATGTAGATATTAAGGGTGGTAGGTGTCAAAGCTGCCTGGATTTAGAGCAGTTGTTTAAATAAGCATGGGCTCTTGCTTTAATGTCTTGATTTTTCATTTAATTCAGTTCTATTTCAAAGTTTCAGTGTCGGTCGATACGTTAGTATGCATGCAAATTATATCTCTCCAATAAAACAAGATAAAAATTAACTTAAATAATTAGGGCGTTTAATCAACATCCCCACCTGTCCGATTTAGCAAATGTCATTGCAGTGACCGAGATCATTAGCCCAAAATCCCCCTCACTAATTTTCATGATTTCTCTAATAAATTATTGTCCGTTCCTATCCGCTTGCCCATTACGTGGCGAGACCACGGGCTCCGTCGCCCAAAGAACTGAAATGACTTTGCCGACCCACCAACTTGACCGCTTTCCAAACCAACCCTTAGGGGTACTTCAGTAACTTTAAATTTAACCCGTTGCATGCATCCCCGGCAGCGCGGTTGCTTTGGCGGTTGTCACACGACGCCTCATCCACGCGCTTTGCTCCGTACGCGACGGTCCTTGGGACGAAAGCAGGGACACATTCGGTATAAAAGCAAAGGAATGATGCCCCTCAGCACCCGCGCAATCAATACCCCTCAAATAATTACGGGCTGGTACAATGACTCGCTTTTGACTTCACCGCTAAGCATCCGGTCCGACCCGGCTGTTTCGGTTCACAGCGGCAATTTTCGTCGATAATCCTTCTACGTTTCGAACCAGACCGGCAAATAGACCGGTTCGGACCGGGCGACAGCAAAATCGCGCTATGATCGCGGCGAGTATCCAGACCGTATCTGAGCGAATTCAAGCTAAATTTCAGAATTAGCAAGAAAATCGAAACGCGGAAATGAATTGATAATGAGCCCCACCTAAATTTCACGCGGCTTTCGACAGCGGCCGCTCGCTCGCTCGCCCTCCTCCTCCTCACTTGCGCAAACCCGAGGAAGACGACGACCTCCTCCTTCGTGCTCTCCGCCTCTCTCCCGAATGCCCTACATTTGGCACCTTCCTGCTTCAATGGCGACCAGCTAAGATCTGAGATCCGTTGATCTCGATCTCGATAATCGCCGCCGCGATGGACGAGGCCGACGATTCCCGGAGCGATTTGATGCAGCGGCTGCGATCCTCCTCCGATAGCTCGTCCTCTTCGGTGCCGATCGCCAAGCAGCAGCACCAGAGGTTCGATCCGGCGCAGCTCAATCCGGCTGCACCGAGGCCGTACAGGAGCGTCGGGCCGACCTTCATCCCCGAGGCGGGGAAGAGGCCTGGCATTCCGCCAGCGCACCCGCAGATCCCGCCGCTGTCGCCCTTCTCCCAGATCCCGACGCCGCCCGCCCGCTCGCCGGCCGGATCCCAGGGCTTTGCGCCTGTTCCGTGTCATTCCCGCTCGCTCTCGCAGCCGTCCTTCTTCTCATTGGACTCTTTGTCCTCTTTTTTGCCACCGCCTGGTCCGATGGCTTCTAGTCCAGTCTCCGGCGGCGGAGATGTCGCGATGGAGGAGCGGGAGGCCACGTCGCATGCTACTGCGCCTCCTCCCGTGCCGCTGGTGAGGACTAACTCCGGCTCGGGCCGGGCCGGCGTCGGGGATGGCCTCCCGCCTCGCAAGGCTCACCGACGGTCGCAGAGCGACGTCACACTCGCATTCGCGCAGTCTACGCTCCCGATGGGCGCTATCCCTCCCGTCCCGCAGCGATCGCAGGTGTTTCTCGAGCGATCCGGCGGGCCAAACCGGTTTGTCAAGCAGGAGTCCGAGTGGGACCGCAGCGGTGAGAGCGGCGCCGAGGGAGCTGGGGAGCGGAAGTCCGAAGCGGAACCCGGCGATGATCTCTTCTCTGCGTTCATGAACCTGGACAGCTTGGACACGCTGAACTCCTCTGGGACTGAGGAAAGGCGCGAGGATTTGGATAGCAGAGCCAGCGGCACCAGGACCAATGGAGCTGATAGCAGCGAGAATGAGGCAGAGAGCAGCGTGAACGAGAGTGGTAGCAGCGCTAACATGCAGCTGAGGCCAATCCCTAGTCCGCCGACTGAGAAGAAGGAAGGTGCTATGAAGCGCGGTGCGGCTGGAGATCTTGCGCCAATTGGCGTGACTTCACGCCATTGCAGGAGTATATCCATGGATAGTTTCATGGGCAAGCTGCATTTTGGTGATGAGTCGCCAAAGCTGCCACCCTCTCCGGGGATTAAGCCAGGACAGCACTCGCATAGCAATTCAATGGATGGCACCACAAATACTTTCAGTTTGGAGTTTGGGAATGGGGAATTTAGTGGTGCAGAGTTGAAGAAGATCATGGCGAATGAAAAGCTTCAAGAGATTGCAATGACAGATCCTAAGCGAGCAAAGAGGTGAGTTTTAGCTTGATTCTTAAGTTGTTTGCGAACTGCTCTTGATGCATGAGTTGGGTGGAAATGTGAACAACTATAAGTTAGCATTTGAATTTTATCCTCTCAACCAGGATTTTGGCGAATCGGCAATCAGCTGCTCGCTCGAAGGAGCGGAAGATGCGCTATATATCAGAATTGGAGCATAAGGTCCAGACACTGCAGACAGAAGCTACAACATTGTCAGCTCAGCTGACTATGTTACAGGTGGGTTTCATGATATATACATGTTTTTGGGTTTTATGCCAATGACTGGTAAATCAGTCTGATCAACAAACAAAGGTAGCTGTAATTATTGTTATCAGTCAGATATTCATTTCCGTTATGTTATTTTTGCTGTGTCTCTACTTAAGTGTTTTGAGTTTTAAGCTGTTTGCAGAGGGATTCAGCTGGACTTAGTAATCAGAACAATGAGTTGAAGTTCCGTCTTCAGGCAATGGAGCAACAAGCTCAACTAAGAGATGGTAACTTTCTTAATCTTATTTAATTAGTGGTTTGACATTGACAACTTCAATGGTGGAGTAGCCTATGGTGCATATATTTATGAGTTGATGAAGTGTTGAATGGCATTTTAAGTGCACAGGCACACAGTTTGTTTGTACATTAGTAAACATTAGTAAATGTGAACTCTTATCCTAAAGGTAGATGTTGTTCGAGGATTTAAAATCCACAATACATTGCTTCTTATTTTGCAGTGAGATGGACTCCAGTTAGTCGTTCAATCACAAGTACAAGGGTTGCATTCACCTACATTTTTTTTCTGTATCTCATGAGTGATAGCCTGCATCAGCCTCTGAGCAATGTAGACTAGATGCTATGATAAACCCTTTCTGACTTCTCTTTTCTAAATCTAGAAGTGCATTTGAGCGTCTTTTTTCCTTTTAAAATGCTATTGATAACCCTAAATATTTGTGTATGCCCTTTAAATATGCTGACTGGAAACTTAAATATTATTTTATGCTTCTCGTGATGTCATTGTACATAAAAGCTTTCTTTCACAGTCATGTAACATAATGTTTGATAGTTCTTAGATTGTAATTAACCTCCGGTAGCTTATCTACATTCTCAAAACATAGCGCGAAAAAATTTAAGTGGCTTTGATGTTTTGATTGGTAGCAATGAATTGATAATGGGTAGAATGCACCATATATAGGCGATGTGCATAAACTGAATGCATGTTCAGCTCTTAGGGGTGTGGCCTTAACATAGAGATAGGTCATTTTTGAAACCGCTTTCTTCTCTAGCTCATGAATTTATTTGAAATCCCTCCATTGAACTAATCGAAAAGCTACCATTAGAGTTGTGTGGCTTTTTGTTCTTACTATCAAGTATATGATCCACAATTCAAGCCTGATGCAACTCTAACCTAATATTTTGCTTACACTGCTAGAAATGTTGGTACATTTTTGTAGCATGTGCAGAACCTAGTCTCTTTTTCCTAGTTAGACATTATTAAGAGTAAAAACATTAGTCCCTTTATGTGTTTTGATGTCCTGGTCCTGTTAAATGGCTTCTAGTGGAAGAAATCAAAGAGCAGATTTGAAAATTACAAGGCAAGAAAAGATTTAGTTTGGTTGCTTTAATCTCAAACTATTTCCTCCAATGCTTAATGCTATTTGAATTTAAAATGGCCCTTCTGTTAAGGGCCTTCTATTGGTTGTTTTATGCACATTTACATTCTCAAATAAACTGCCTCCCCTTCATTCTAAAGCTGTTCCATGACAATCTTGTTGCCCCCAGCATATCCCGCCTCAACTTTGGGATTTACTGGGAATCTTGTTTTATTTGCTTGATAATGCTATTGCGTGCTTTGCAGCTCTAAATGAAGCACTGACTGCGGAGGTGCAGCGCCTGAAACTAGTGACGCAAGAGCTTGGCGACCCTCACCTTCAGAACAGCTTGAATCAGCAAATGCAGATGAACTCTCAGATGTTTCAGCTGCAGCAACTGCAGAAGGTACAGCAGCAGCAGTCAAACGATTCCAGCTCAAAGAATGAATCAAACAAATGACAAGCACAAATGCAGATTTCTCATATCCAGGTGGCTGCTATAGTAAAGTTGGTCAGTTGGGTTGCAAGTGATTAAGTTAAATAGTAAGGTGGCACCATAATTCTTTAAATCGTATAATTTAATTTTTGAATAGCATATTTCATTTGGATGTAAGCATTTTTGCTTTTGTAACTAAATGTTGTTTCATGTATTGTGTAAGACATGCATCTAGCTTGGAATATTCTTTACCAGATGACATTTATTTATTAAAAGTAATTTCCTTATTATGTGGCTATTCTGCTGTCATGGTATATCGACTGGATCATCTAATGTTGGACTTTTATCTTGAATTATCTGATCCAGCCAATTATGTTGGAATTGTAACTTGTTTGCAGGCATAATAGGCCTTCACAAACATCAAAGAGCATCAAATTTTATAGTCCAACATATGGTACAAAGCACCTTAAAAGTATTAGGATTGTCAAAGAATAGTGAAGAGAAGCATCGTCTCCCGCAAAACAAATAAAGGGGCTGTGTGCCAAAAGAAAGCAGAAAAAAGTATAAATCAAGAAGTGAGAGAGCAAGCAAAAGCATTAGACTCCATGGACGGCCCGTACAACATTCAAAATTTTGAATAGCTAAAGAAATTGCTTGCTCTGCTGAGATTGAACCGCTACAAACCATGTCTATATTCAGACATTGATATCTGTTCTCTTTGATCTGCTGCTGGTAAGGGGCGGGTGCGCATTGTATTGATATGTCTCTCCACTTAAACTGCCAGAAAAATAAATCAGAATGTGACATGAGAGATCCCTGACAGTTGAATAGCATTCTGACAATCACATGTATCCTTTAACACTAGCATATATTGACCTAAATTATCTTGAATGGGGTGGTGAACACTTGGACAGCTGACACAGAAAAAATCTGAATTATTTAATGTGAATTATTTTAATTAAATATTCAAAAATTACTCCGGCATCTAATGGATTTTATACTGCTGACAGGACACTGACATAATCTTTGTATGCTCTGACACTAAACATTGTGATTCCACATTGAA
Organism: Trichopus zeylanicus subsp. travancoricus; assembly: GCA_005019695.1. NCBI lineage: Eukaryota > Viridiplantae > Streptophyta > Magnoliopsida > Dioscoreales > Dioscoreaceae > Trichopus > Trichopus zeylanicus. Next base: position 107,127 of record RXID01015203.1, read on the forward strand.
TACTCCTTAATTGAGATCATTTGTCACTAGCACTTGAAAGGGAAACAAAGTCTTCTCTTCTGATAATGATGTATCTATGAAAGTTGGTGATAATGCAGATTTGGTCACTATGAGTTTCAATATGTTCCATTATCATCTAAGGAGAATCCAAATAATTTTCAGACTAAAAGAGGTAAATTGCTAGAGAGCCACGTCTTGAAGCCTCCAAATCAAGCAGAGAGGAATCTCTCCGAGCACCTAAATGCTAGTATAACCTATAGACAAACATGTTCAAGCCTGGATGGAAATTCTAGCAGTCAATGCAGATAAAACAAGTTGCAAGGTCATTTTGAGAACGAAGTACTATGACAAAAATATGAAGATATACCTTACTGTTTTCTGAAATGGGCCATCTTCATGAGGAATTTCACAAGAATGGTTGATGGAATCCTGAATTGGAGAAGTGGATCATGTACTTGGTGTAGGTAAATCATCCGAGAAGAACCTTCTCCTGATCAGCTAAAAACCACAGTACCTAGGTTAAAATTAAATTAAAGAGATTTCTCAGTTGAATTGATCAAAAATGATGCAGAACAAACCATGCGAAAGAACTTAATGACTGCCTCCTTGTCGTATCTTGCTTCTTTTGCAGCCTGAAAAAGAACTGTAAAGCTACAGGTCATGGAATAATTTGAGAACATGTGTGATTGGCAGGTTTCTGTTTCCCAATCAGAAGATCAAAATGATATTATCAGAAAACGGGGAACTCATTCAAGCATGAAAATTATATGGAACATGAACCATTTGGATCTTGGCATGTGAGTGGTGATTTATTTTAACATAAATGGAAGTCAACTCATTGACTAAACACACAATGAACCCTTTTTAAAAAGTATATGAAATAACATGCTTGAAAACCATTTGTCTACCTTAATAGTACCCAAATGATCATAAAAACAAATTGATTAACACCATAATTATGAATCTATCTTCAAATTGTATTACATCCATCAGTAGAAGAGGGTGAAATTAGATTGGAAAAACACACACACACATAAGGTGCAATAAAACTTCATACCGCAAGAAGGACTGAATTTCCAGGAAAAATCTCTGTTAGAGGAAGTTCTTCGCTGGATGGTAACAACCCTTGTTTCTCAACCCATTGTCGAGCAACATCAACAAGAGTACCACTGCTACCTTGCTACCATCAGTAGCAATATCTGCTTTGTTAGCAATGACAAGGTAAGGAACAGGGAGACCTCCAGGTCCACCAGATCCAAGAGGAGCAGAAAATGTCCCTGTTGCTGCAATTTCTGATGTCCATTTGTGCAAACTTGTCTTGGTCTTCCTTTGGGAGAGATCATGAACGAATATAACACCTAGAACAAGTGCCAAGTAAGAGTCAAGCTTATTAATTAATACTGAAACAGACTTCTTCATTGTCTGTTAGTTTCTACTAGAAGGTTATTTATTATTCCAGTCCTCAAAACTATTTTAAAAAAAATTCCAAAAACATATGCTCTTTCAAGCTGATGAAGCAATTGAAGAAGGAAGACGAAAGTTCGGGTTGAAATTCAAAATCTATGGACAAATTTTACAGATGAAACTTTTATTCTGAAACCAGGAGAGGCCACAGGGTTCTTAAAACAAAGGAAAATAGTAAAACATTTATAGCTCAATTATTTGCAAAAGAACTAGAGACTACATTCTTCTTTTTCCTATTTTCAACCTATATTTCTAAATAATCTTCACCCATTACACTATCACTACCACATGCATATCCCTCATCTGTTAGCTTCTATAGTACACATGTTTTCATCTGATTTCTAACATCATGATAACCCTTGGAACATACACCATCTGCCTTACAATTGGTGTTGTCATGTTGGGGTCTGAGAAGCCTTGTCTTATGCCCCACCTATTCAAGAAAGCAGGTGAGATGCAACGCCTCAGCCATCAGGCAGAATACACCCGAAAATCAAACAAGCAACGAAAACTTATACTGGAATTATGTGATTGAAAGTAAGATTTAAATGGAAAAGTATGGTTCATAAACTTATCGTACTCTTTCCTTAATATATAGCACTCTTTCAAGATACAAGAAAATCTAAGTGAAAACAAGAAGAGTAGTGGAAATTATTAAATAATGGAAGAATGGAAAGTAATTGTTACCATTGATTTGCATATAGAAGAGAGACCGGCAATCCTTGCATCTTTCATGTCCTGATATATCACAAAGCTCAACAAAGAAATCCCTTTCTGCATCACCTTTTGTGCTATTAGAAGAACTGCCTGGACTCCCATAAGTAATATGCTGGCACCAATTTACAATCAGTGAGATGGATTCAAGTGTAGTGGCAAGCCTTTCGTAGATAAAGAAACAAATTTTACCTTCACACCAACGGTACAACCAATTGTCTGTGGTGGAGGAGAACTAGAAGAGCCCTTTAGAATAAGATGCACTAATGATGTTTTACCTACACCTGGGCAAATGAAAGTAGCATATAATTAGAAGGCTGCAACTATTGAACCAATACTGAAAACCAAATTCATCAACTGACTTTAGGGCGAATTTCCGGTATCAACTAAACCAAAATTGTATGCAATTAGGTTGTATTCTAGAAAATGGAGTTCTTTTCCGGACACGGACGAAAGCTGCTTCCAACTATATTTGAAAACTAAAAACAAATACCAGATCATTTCACTCGTAGGATTCTCAAACTAAACACCTCTCTCCCATATCTAATTTGACCAAATGGATAAAACCCTACCGAGCTATGCTGCATCCTCCATTGTCATTCTTGACTAAAGGAACCAAATATTCAACCAATAAGAACTAGCTCAAAATTCAAAACTTCACAGCATTTCACTCCCATAAAATCTGAAGCTCCACTGCTCCAACTCCTATAACTCTTACCCTAATAACTAGTCTGCTATCCCTGCCATGAACAAATAGCAGCACAATCCAAATAACTTCTTTATTTTTAATCATCGTTAAGGAACTAATCAATGATCTACATCTCACTCATCTAGCAACGGAATGGGACAACACCAGAATCAAATGTTTGTTCACCAACAAACAACCCAGGTAGAAGGAAGCAACAGCAAAGAAATACTCGATTACCCGAGTCTCTGGCAACGAGGACGCGGACCTGGCCACAGGGAGGGCCGCCGTTCTGATCTCTGGTGTCCCTCTCCCTCTCCCTCCAGACCATCATCGCTCCCAACTACCGCAATCGCGAAACATCACCTCCCATCAAGACCAAACCCAGCAACCATCCCTCCGGCGGTCTACAAGTCACGCGGCGAGTATGGATGTCGACGAAGCCCCAGCTCGCCGGAGATCCGAGCGAGCAACCGGAGAGGGATCTGAGAGAAGGGGAGATCAGATTTCGGCTATTTGCCTGTGGATTACGACGCTTGAGACGACGATTCCACCCAAGAAATCAGAAGAAAATCGGATTTGGAGCTCCTCGGAGAAGAATTCGGCCGCCGACGAGCCGAGGAGCGGCGAGATCTGGAATGAGGAAGGAAGTGTCACGTGTCCAGTTTCGGATTTTAATTTTGCTTTATTTGGGACATGCAATTTTGACGTTAGTTATGTCCAACTAAATAACCATTAAATTAATGATTTTTGTTTGTCAAACTTAAAATATCATCGACAAATTAGTGTTTAATTAAAGTTAAAAATGAAAATAATTTTCTAATATCAAAAAATAAATGAAACAGAGAGCCAAAAATAGAGGGCCCGGGTATCTGGACCGTATGGGCCCATGGCCCATAGTAAACGAACCGGGCCGAAACCATCTTATTTGTAATGAAAATTAAACGAACCTCGCTATTGACGCGAAAGACATTCTTTTGAGCTTCTCATCTTGAATTAGTTTCCTTGGAGCAGTAATTATTTCCAATGGATAATAAATATCAGACCAATGGTAGCAAACGGTGGCGTTGCAAAGAGACACATTGTAGGGAATATTCTCGGATTTGACAAATTCAATAGAAGAATAATTGGTTAGACATCCAAAAGCTCCGCGATGATGATGCAACCTTTGTGATCAATACCTCTTGAAAAAGGAAAGATTGGATTAGATACTAATGCCTTTTGGAGGGCAACCTTCCTCTTGACCTTCACTGTTCTCTCCTCTCTGATTTGATAGGAAGATGAGCAAACTTTCCATTAAAGCTGACTGAATCATTGTTGGATGGACCATTAGAGCTAAAATGGCAATCTTTGTCACATGGATCTCTTATGACTTGGATTTTCCTTTTTCTCTGGCATGATGTCCAAGTAGCAACAAATGGAGATATGGATTGCCATCAGGGTTTAGGGTTATCATTAGCCCCTGAAGCTCCTGTTAATCTCAGGACAAATTGGTTGGAACCAAATAATTACATGCTTGGAACACTACAACTTTGCTCTCTCTCACCTCAACGTCTGTGTACCCTCCGTTTTTTTGGTTGCTTTTTTTCTGTAGGAAGTTTTGGATCATCATGAAGCTATGGATTGAAGATCATATTCATATTGATGAATGACTCAGTCTCCGTTTGTTCAAGTCGTGGCGCAAGCAAATCTTGTGAAGCTCATCATCGTACATGGCAGCAAGTTATGAGAATATTTGTATGAGTACAAGTGGCGGTAGAATTCAAAAACACACTAGAAACAAGAAAAGATACATGCTCATATCCATGAAGAATGGATGATCAGCAATGGAGGAGCAAGGAAAGCAAGAGCTTCATTGGCTTTGAGATACAGCAGCAGCCGTGTTGGCGGCGTCAAAGCTGGAAAGATGAGAGAGCAAGGCCCGGTTTTCTCTGCGGAGCACGAGAGCCTTCTCCCTCAGCCTCTTGTTCTCCTCCATGATGCACCTGTTCTCCAAGTAGAGCTTCAGATTCTGCTTCTCCATCTCCTCCACACTCACCCTCACGTCTCTTCCCTTTCTCCGCAACCTGCATATGTCAGTCATGCATGAGAATCCTCATAGAGGTAGACTCTTTAAAACACTGGCTACTACCTTCTCTGCTGCTTCGCTGCTGACATGAAGAAACGAGATTTGGGCTTCTTGAGGAACTGATAACTTATCCTGGAACACATGTTGGAAGAGAAGGTTAAATGGAGAAGCTGATACTTATAAGTAGAAGAGGGTGGATGGGGGATCTGAATTTGATGTTGGTTGAGTGTTGTGGTGTTATAGTTAGGATGATGATCATGCATGAACGCACGGAAAGGAGGCAGATTTGTAATGATGGAACGGAGGAAATAATGGAGGCCGGCCAAGAAATTCACTTGGATCGGCTTTGACGCAGATGGAGGGACCATGATTGCATGTGAGTGTCTTCTGCCATCTACTTGTAATTATAATTCAATTCTATGCGAATTACATTGAGATTGTTATTATCATTCTATAAGAAGTTAATTATGTGCGGAAGATCCCCTGAATTTTGCTGGGAGTCCGACAGGTCGAGCTAGATCATCTACTATTCCAATAAGTTAAACTGATAAAATTATAAATCAGTCTACTTATTTAACTAATTATTTAATTTGACGTAATTTGTCACACTTTGACAACTTAATAGAAATGATGAATGTTTGTGAAGGCAATGTGATGATTGCTTATTGATAAAATTTGGCGCTTGGAAGAGGCCAAAACGATGATTGTGATCATTATGTTGATGATCACAAGAATTGTATTAAGAAATAATAAATATGAAAATAATTGGAATAGGAAGTGAAAATCTCCAAAAATTGAACTAGAGAAGAAAAAATTGCGAGTGAGGATGAGTCCAACTCACTATTGACTATTGACATTACGGATCAACACGAGCTTCTGTCTGTTTTTTGTTTTCTTTTTCTCTCCGTTTCACTCAGTTACAGAAGATATAATCCGGTATTTATTTTCTTACTCAGAAAGAGCCGGTACTGATTTGGCGAATCTCTCCATCTTTCGATCCATCATGATGATTTTGAGGACAATAATTTGAGGAATTTGACATGATGGGGATTCTGGAAAAGCTTTTACTCCTTATCAATTCTCAGTAGAATAAATGACGAGCTCAGACGACGGCTTTCGCTGTTTTGCCAGGCTATCAACGGGCCAGGCTGAGCTCGAGCTCGATCGGAGGATGAGGAGTATGGATTAAGAACAAGATGAACATAGATAATACTTTTTAAAAAATGATTGGAGAAATATGGGGAAAAGTATTAATATGACAATGATACGTAAACATCATCCAGCGCATTGCTTGCTTGAGGCTGAAACCAATGCCACAGCCCAATACGATCAGTCCATGCATACAAATCCAGTCTGTTCTTTGTGGTCCAATATCAAAGAACCTCATAATTTCGCTCGTAGACTAATAATATCGAAAATTTTAATTTTTTGCTTGAATTATTTCCCTCGCCGTGAATGAGCAGCAGCATGGCGATGATAATGATGAAGGCATTGAATGAATCGAAGCACAGGATCACATCGAGGTCAAACGGCAATTGTCGCTACAAGAGGAGGGCGCGAACAGAACAGCATCCCCATCTCTGCTTGTGATCACCACACGTCTCAGTGCTGCAAGCAATGGCTTTCTCGAGCGTGTTCATTTCCGGCTTTGACAGCGAGCTCGTGTGCACTCAATTGATGGCACCGTTGGTCGTCGCCATTCCAATCCATTTCTGACGAAGACCTCAGCAATCGATTATACACGGGCATGGTGGCAGTCATCATCAGTACGTGCTTGCTTGTGCGCTCTTCCTCTACATACTTGCCCACCATAAGCACCATGAAAGCCAAACTCACGTCTGGAAGGAATTCGTCAGGTAACTGAAAACAAGGTTTAATGATTTGTTTTGGCTGTATCTACAGCGGACTTTTGTGACAAATTGAAATAATAGCAGGGTTAATGCATATCATTTTCATAAAATTTCTACGCAACCTATCAATTCCGTTTTCCTAGTTCGTTATTAAACCCAATGCAACCTAGAGATTGAACAAAATAAACTACTTGGTACCATTTGATTTGAAATTGAAATCAAAACCAAAATTAATAAATTAATTTTATAAATTAATTTTTTTTATCAAAATTAACCCTTCAATAATTTAAATTTTTAAAAACTATTTAATTTTTTTATAATAATTTAATTTAATAATAATGTAAAATAAATAATATTATTTTTATAAAAAAAAAATTTTCAAATAAATTGATTCGGACTCTCGTTCCAAATCAAACGGGACCCTAATGTCTAGGTGTCTGGCTACCACTTTCCTAGACAACCGCCATAATTAAATGAGTCTCATGGCTAGAAGTAGCTCTCTATGTTCGCTTGGACCACCTAGAGACTGACTCAGTCGCTGCCCTCGGTTTAAACTCTTGCTTCACTCTTGAATTGATTCAAGGGTGCATCTCGATTAATTGTTGCCCTTGACATTGGGAATTATGATCTGGGCAGCGATCGATCCGCTCCTGTCATATTGAGAGTTGCATTCAGGTTTCGACCTTTGATTGGGACCATTGAATGTGTGCTGTTTTCCTACCATAATAGCGACCAAATGCCAGCTTAAGTGCAAATAATCAGGATAAGTTAACAGCCATAACATGCATCTATCTTTGACAAGTTGTGTGAGACGCAAGCAAAATCCAAAACCAGGGAACAATTAACCAATCTCCGAGTTGAATAACGAGAAACGCTTGCATAACATGCTCCTACTGTTTTGCTGGTACAGCAACAAATAGAGAATAAACAGAAGTTTGTACCTTCACCAATGGCTGCAGCAAAAGAGTGCCAATTTTCAGAAAAATAGCTCACAGAGGTAAGCAACACCTTCCGAAAACTTGCTTCATTCGTTGTGGATTTTGTGACAACCGCAGTTCATACGAATTGAAAATCAATTTGCAGTGCAAGGATCACATAGCTTCACCTATTTTTTTACCTCCAATAGAAAGGGGTGTTTACCCTAACTTAATGAAACAACATTTGAAACTAGTTCAATAAACCAGTGTGACTCGTTCACACAGTACAGTGAATTACATGTCATATTATAGCACTTCTCTTTTACAACATAACAGGGTATAACACAGTCAAACTAAAGATTTTGGTGACTTGTGAGTTGTGACAGCATGGGTCACGATAGGTCAGAATACTTCATTTCTAATTCTTCAAAAGGAAATCTGTTCCTTTGAAAGGAAACTCAGTACACATCAGGGATAAGCTTATGGACCAAGCAAAAGTAATTAATGCATCTTGGAGAGATGGTCATGAAAGAAACCTGCACTCCCCTTTAACCAAAAGCATCCTATTAGATGAGCAAAAATGCCAAGTTTCTTACTGAAGAAATCATAGTGGTGATATTGAAACAAACAAACAAAAAATTGACAAAGAAAAACAGTAATTGCTTACATGACTAGCCAGCAAGAGGATTTGCATGGATAGTCACACGATTGAGCCTGATCTCAGCAAGTGGTCGATCACTTCCTGGCACTGTTTGGGTCTATAATTTCAAAATTTTGATATTAGATACTGCTGGTAATAAAAGAGAGTACATAATCCAGTTCATGCTAGGTTTTTATGCAATGCAGAGAAAATTAAAGGACTCAAGTTGAATTTAAGGATCACTTGATGTTGATAAAATGTACCTTCTCCATTAAATCAAGAACTTCAAACCCATGGATCACTCTTCCAAAAACAGTGTACAGTCCATTAAGGTGTGGTTGTTTTGCATAAGTGATAAAGAACTGGCTTCCATTTGTGTTTGGCCCACTATTTGCCATCGAGAGGATTCCTCTTGCATTGTGCTGTAAAATCCATCAAAATATTGAATTAGTACTTTGGTAACAGAAAATTCCCCTGACATGGCTATACTTACGAGACTCAAAAACTCCAAATCAATGGTTCAAAATTTTGAATAATTCTGGTGTGGGACAAGCCACAAGGAAAGCTGAAGTAAGGCACCAAGTATTGATATTTATGGAAAAAGACTACTTCCACAAAACAAAAAGTACCACATTATATAAAGCTGAGAAGAAACATTATAACTCTCTAATAAACACATGAACATCTTCCCACTCAGCCTTTCTCAGCTCCAAAACAACTGACATTGTAATGCAAGACCGGGAGGACTAGAATATCATACCTTAAGTGATTCTCGAATTTCATCATTGAACTTCTTCCCCCATATACTGGTCCCTCCCTTGCCAGTGCCTGTGGGATCTCCTCCCTGGATCATGAAACCCTTGATGTTCCGATGGAATATTGTCCCATCATAATAACCACTTGCACACAGTGCTAGGAAATTCTGTATCAAAAATCAATATCATGAGATCTATTTTGAGCAATATAACCATGCCAAGTAGTCTAGCTGGCTTTTCTGTATTCTCTAAGTGATGACTCAAGAAGAAACTGAATCCTTTAGGTGATGATTAATGAAAGAAGTTGAAAACAGCTATGCAATCTCAAACAGCAAAAATAGAAGTCTTACATATCATTACAGGATAGATCCTTCACATCTGAAATCAACCCAAAGCAATTGATTTAGAATAAATTTTATCAACAGCTAGAAGAAAAGAATTTTGTCTAGTGGACATACTCCACTGACCTATAACTAGAAGGGCTCCAATATAAAGCTTGATTATTTAGTGAAGGGCAAATAATCAATAATTGACCATCCGATGAGTATTGACGGCTTACAAAATGTAAGCCACTAAACACAGGATCCAACTTGAGACACACCTTGAACGGTAAGTCGACATGATCAGCATATATATACTGTTCTACAATGATCAAAGATCGGGTATCAGGCAATAGACATACAATCAGGGCATAAAACAAAATTGAAATGTATCAATATGAATCCCCACATTTGTACCCATAAACCAACTTAAAAATTTACGAGGAAAGCATATTTCTCTTGCTTCTTTTTCCTGATTTTGGTGCTCAATGGATTTCAACCTATTTCAGCACACAAAATTGACTGCTTAGTGTTTATTCGCCATGAACAAATCAAATGAAAACTCCTATTCTTGCATTACGAACTCATGTATATTTCTGTAAAGTGAAAACTTTCTCGAATGACAGAGAATCGCAACGGTAAATAAAAGATTTTAGTGACGATCAAAATCTTCATAAAGGAAATTGGGTCAATCTGCAGGCTTGGGACACAATTCAATCTAACTACAGTTTCTAGGGCTTTTCACCAATTTCATCATCCATCCAGAAAAACAAATTCGCCAAAAAAAAAAACCAAAAATCAGAAAAGGTGGTTTGAGAAAACAACCTCTGCGGTCTTGGAGACCTCGTCGCAGGCGATCTCGCACTTGATGTCGCCAAGATTGGTGTGCAGGGTGACCGACTGCAAACAGAAATAAAATCAAAGCCAATTAGGAAATTAGGGTTCAAGATTCGACGAGAAAACGGAGAAACAGAAACCAAGATCTCGAAAACTGGAGACAAAGAGAAGCAAACGCACCATTGGAGTTGCAGAACTCTTGAGCATTCGGTGCTTTTCCGCTCGTCGGAGGGCGAAGAAGAAGAGCCACAGCTTCGACGTCTGGATTTCGAAGCTTCTGGAATGCCCTGTTAAACCGGACTTTTGGCGGCGAGCCAACTCGGCAGTGATTAGACCGGCTTTTTCCGGTCGTCCGTTAAATATGATCTCTGATCTCGAGACACGGAAACGGGCCCTACATGAAATCCTGTATAGTCTACGTTGGGCTGGACTAGTTTGGAGGGATTGGGCTGGGCTGGGTCTCAGAGTAGAAATACTACAAATATTGCGTACAACCCCCTGAGATCATATATATTATACACAACTCCATAGTTTATGAGGCCCGTTTGATTTAAAATCAGAATTAATCCATTTCAGATTTTTTTTCTTACAAAACGAATATTACTTATTTTATATTATTATTAACTTAAATTATTATAAAAAATAAAATAATTTTTCGAATTTTAAATTATTAAAATATTAATTTTGATAAAAAAATATTATCCGAACCAAACGAATTGCAAGAGATCCAGAAAAAACATAAAGCAAATAGAAATGACCTGCAGAAACAACACCACCACCATAAATGGTTTACCTTGGCCAGGACAACAGCAACCCATCCCTCGTGAAATTATTGTGGCGCATGGCCTGCACTGTGGACCCTTAATGTCATGAATTTTATGATATCGGAACCCTTCAATGAGGCATTTAAATCACTCACGAGATATCCCTTGCAACACAGGACAGAAAAGCTAACCAGAAACATTCTACTCATTCCTCTTCTCACTTGTCATCCAGAAACAAACTTGTCTTTACAAAATTTGGCAGCAAAAACAACATTAGGGATCTATTCTTTTTCCACATCTAAATCTAACTTTGAGCAACAGAAAAACTACCTTCAGTCAGTCAGAGTGTTTTTAGATATCAACTCCCCAAATCTGGCGAACCATTGGGCGTCAGATGAGCTGTTGTTGTCACGCTGAGAGTTGGAGTTCCCATTCTGATTGGCTAGGAGTTGTGTGTAGTCTATTGCTTTGGAAGGCATGAAGCATTGCTTTGCAGTGGGAGTGGTAGGGAGCAATGAGACTAACACCCTCACAACCTCGTGCATGTTCGGCCTCTCTGAGGGGTGCCTCTTTGTGCATAGGAGAGCTAGTTGGAACGCCTTCCTGATGAGGGCTGCATCCATACATGTGACCGAAACTTCTGAATCCACTGCCTCCATCACTGTGTTGCTATCAGCTTTAGAAAGTATCTGAAAACAGATCATCAGACAAAGACATCAATCTACAACAAAAAGAAGCCTACAAGCTAAAGTATAGATTTTACATCTCACATAATGAAAATCATTTGGGGCACAAACCAGCTGGTGCAAGTTGGACTCGTTGTCAACAGCCTTCTTCCCTGTGAGTAGCTCAAGAAGGACGATACCAAAGCTGTAAACATCTGACTTCTCATTGAGCCTGGACGTTCGGGCATACTCTGGGTCAATGTAGCCAATTGTGCCAAGAACATAAGTTGAGGCATGTGTTTTGGCAGATGAGATGCATTTGGCAATACCAAAATCAGAGAGGTGGGCTTCAAAGTTCTCATCAAGCAGGATGTTGGAGGACTTAACATCTCGATGAATGATTCTTGGATTGCAGTCATGGTGAAGATATGCTAGTCCTTGTGCAGCACCAATCGCTATTTTAAGACGTGCATCCCAATCAAGTTTCACCTTCTTAGAAGGACCTGGCAGTGGGAAAAAAATATATTAGCACTAGAGGTTTCAGGAGGTAAAGCAAGATAGTAGAGAATGAATCCAAACCATGAAGGAGATCCCATAACGATCCATTCTCCATGTAGTCATAGAAGAGAAGGTTTCCATGAGGCGAAAGAGAGTAGCCATGTAGGCTGACGAGATTTCTATGTCGGATGCTACCAATTGTTTCTAGTTCAGTCTCAAATTCACGCAAGTTATTAGGATACTGATTGTAGAGCCGCTTAATAGCAATGGCCTTGGAATTCTTGAGCACACATTTGTACACCATGCTGGAGGCTCCATACCCAATTACGTATTTCTCATTAAGATTCTCTGTGGACCTCATTATATCTTCATATGTATGAATTGCCATGTCCATTTGAAGGACAACTAGTTTTGGCATACCTAAAAGAAAAATGTAGAGGAAGAAGAAGAGGTCAGAAAGCTGAAAGATGATGATTAATAGTTCTAACTATCAGCAAAGGCAAAACTCACCTAGGATTGTAGTGTTTGCTCCTTTAATAAACTGTTTTGGTTGTTTGGATTGATAGATAACAACCATTGTCAAGGAAATGAGTGTGATGAGGCCTAAAGCAATGCAGACAATCATAGCTCGAGATATGGCAACTGAAACACAAAAGGTAACTACAGTAATTTTTTCGAGCTTATAAATTTCTATGTATGCCAAGATGAAAGCCTGAAAGGACTTAATTATACCAAGAGTTCTACTACATACCTTTTGATTTCAGACCAGCTTGTCCACAAGATCCAAGCCAATTTCCACAGAGCAAAGGATTCCCAATGAAACTGAAGGACGCAAGTGCAATGCCATTATAATACTAAGAAATGAAATGGCCGGAGGTCGGAAACCTTCACATACCTCTCAGGGGGAAACCTAGAAAAGTTTTTGTATGGGGGAACACCTCCTGATAGGTTGTTGAACGAAAGGTTCCTGAATAACAAAAAACAACAATATGAGAGCAAGAAAAAAGAAAATGTCTTTAACTTCATTCAGAACAAAAAGCAAGCAAGGAAAAATACAATACACAATTTTTTGGCAAAATTAAGATCATACACTCACAGAGAAGCAAGGCTGTAGCAATTGGCTAGCTGAGCTGGTATCCTTCCATGCAAATTATTATCATTCAGTATCCTGCATCAAATGCCATATCAACAGATATTCCCAAGGAAAATTTTGATTGTTCCAATTTCGACAGTTTTGCATGAATTATTATTACCCATCAAAATAAATCATCATTATAAGACTTGTAACCTTCAAACCAATCTTCATTAGGACACATATGGTAAGAACAACCAAAATCAAGAATCCAAGTATCATGTTAACAATTAAAATCAGAACTTGAAATGAATTAAGCAGAAAGAAGACTTGACCATTAGAAACTTACAAAGCATCAATGTTCTGCAACTGGCCCAGTTCTTCAGGAATTACCCCAGATAGATTGTTATATGACATATCACTACATGGGTTGACATGACACCATTTTCAACAGGAGGAAGAATAACCATTTGGAACCAGAATAATATTGCAGAAGGATACGGCAACAAAGTTATTGTTACATTGGCAGTAACTTACATGACTTGAACACTTCTTAGATTCCCAAACTCAGGAGGCACAGGTCCACCGAGACTATTTCTACTCAAGTTCCTATAGCAAAAATTGCAATAAGGTCAACCAATAATTATGACCATCCCTTTAGCTGATCTTGAGAAAAAAGGGACTTTCACATCAGCTAACTTACAGTTGAAGCAGGTGCTCAAGATCACCAATAGAATCTGGAATGTGACCTGAGAAGTTATTGTGGGAGAGATCCCTGCAGAGAGAGTACCTCAGAAGATTACATATTTGAAAATCAATTACCTTCATGAATAGTGTAACTAAAATTATATTAGGTGTGTGTCACTTACAAGGTATCAAGATTGACAACTCGACCTAGCTCAATGGGGATTTTGCCATTGAAATTGTTAGCAGAGAAGTTCCTGCAATATCAAAAGTTGAAGGAAGCCCAATTGGATAGTAGAATGTTTAAATAAATTTTATTCACCAATTGTCTTCAGCAAATTTTGTAACAAACATATCAGGCACCTTCAGTTGTCCTGAACACTAACAAGTGCAGAATGCCATTATAAGAATCACCACATTGCTCCATACTTACAAATAAGTTAGACTTTCCAACTTCTGGAACTCCAAAGGGATGCTGCCATTTAAGCGATTTCCATGAACATTACTGGAAAAAGGACACAAGTCAAACATACAACCAAAAGCTAAGATATCACAAATACAAATAAGAGGTGCCACACTCACAGTTTGTTCAACGCTGTGCATGAACTGATATTTAGGGGAATGGGCCCTTCAAGATCATTATTGGCAAGATTTCTGGAACACGACAAAATCAATTATAAAATGAGATAGACTTAAAAACTTTTTTACATGGCATAATGTTGTATACTAGATGCCAAAAACACTCACAATTCAAACAACTCATCAAGTTTTCCAAGCTCATCTGGAATCATGCCCACTAAATGGTTATCATTTAGTTGCCTGTGTAAGGTGCAGTTTAACAAAGAACAAAGAAAAAAGGGAGACTATTGAGTCTGTATACTTGTTTAAAAAAAAGCACAACAAAAACAAAACAATCAGACAACTTACAAGTAGCTAAGCTTTGACATGTTTCCCAGCTCAGGAGGGATTGGTCCTGTAAGCTTGTTACCATGTAGATATCTGAGGGAAATCAAAGAAGGTTCAGAGAAGATAAAAAAATCCACAGCAGAAATTGTAAACAGTATTTAACTTTTTTTTCCTTGGTTAGAAGAAGGATCTGACTTACAGCTTGCCAGTGTAAGAAAGATTGCCAAGTATTGGCGGAATGGTTCCCACGAGTTCATTTTCACTAAGATCCCTGACGAGAAGCCAAGTCAAATGCTTCTTAGATTTGACTCAGTGAAAAATGCATTTAGAAATATTGCTTCAAATACAAACCAAAAACATATTGTGGCCAAACAAGACATCGATCAGAAACATTTTTCAGAAATTGTGAATCAGTAAAACTTACAAAACTGCAAGTGCCTGCATGAAACCTATAACCTCTGGAATTTTCCCAGTCAGTCTATTTCCTTGAAGTGACCTAGCAAATAGCATCAAACACTGGGAATGAATTATAGTGGTAAAAAACCAGTGTCACAATGCACAACAATATACATTTTCTAGAATCACATGCTAAAATCTGGTAACAAAGATTAGTATAGGTGCAGAAAAAATATTGGTATGATTGAACATACAAGGTCGCTACTTGTAGGAACCCAATATTGTACGGTATCTCTCCAGTAATTTGATTGTACGAAATATCCCTGCAACTCACAATTAGACAGCAATGATTCAAGTCCATCCTCTGGCAGCCACTACAAAAACATTATAATAACAGCAGCAGAAGTTAATCTTACAAAATCTCAAAACTAGTACAGTTTCCAATGTTCTCTGGTATGGTTCCTATGAGATTGTTACCCCTCGCATCGCTGCAAGAACAAGAGTTACAACACATAAAACTATCCATTTTGGCATCCTCTAAAACACATCGCTGAAGAAGAGAGAGGGAAGTCGCCACTCACAAGTACCATAGTCCAGTCAACTGGCACATGTCAGGCGACAAGGTCCCGGTGAGCGAGTTGCCTCTCAAGCCACTGAAAGAAACAGAAGCAAGATGTTAGTTCAAAGCAACAGAATCCAAAAGCAAGGAAGCAACTTTAGCTAAGAACAGAGGCTCACAGGTATTGCAGCACTTCACTCCAGTAAATGAGCCGGGGAATCTCCCCAGTGAGCTGGTTCTGCGCCAAATCTCTGTCCCTCGATCAACCATCAAAAACCATAAGATGATCCAAATACAAGAAAGATGCCATTGTCCAATCAAAAAAGCATTTAACAGCAAAGAAAAAGTGAGGAAAACGCATGAAAACGAAAGCAAGCAAAAGCTTACAGTGTCTTCAGGTTTGGAATCTGGGACAGTGTTGAAGGGATGGGACCTGTCAGCTGGTTGCTCTTCAGATTCCTGCTTTCCAAAAACAATAGCCATTACGCATCTGGACTACTTGAGAATCATTAGAAAATTCAAAAAGAAAAAAAAGATCCTGCGTTTTGGGAAGAAGCTAAGCTCACAATTCCTCAAGCTCCTTGAGCTTTGATATTGAGAATGGTATATCTCCACTCAGAGAGTTCCCAGAAAAGTCTCTGCCATTATTTTAACCATCAAACGTAAATATACGAAAACAAAAGCAGAGAAAGCAATGCAGAAACAGAGAAAACATACAAATATTTCAGCGAAGCACAGTCCCCAATCTCATCCGGAATTTGCCCTGTGAGCCGGTTCCCCTTCAAATCTCTACATCCCAAGAAACAAAGAAAGCGAATACAATAAAATCTCAAGGTAGCTCATTGCAATGTAAAAAAAAAGAAAGCAAGTAGTAAATCGGGGAAACGCGAACATTGACTGCAAGTTCTTCAGCTGGCCAATGGCAGGCGAAATTTCCCCGCCGAGGTTGAGGTTGGACAAGTTCCTGCATTTCCAAAGTCATGAGCGATGCCATTTCCAAAAAATCGCCAAAGAGGAAAAGCAGGAAGGGAAACGAACAGGGAAACGACGGAGAGGGTGCGGTTGTCGCAGAGCACGCCGCGCCAGGAGCAGAAGTCGCCGGCGTCGGCATTCCAGTTGAGAAGCCCGTTGGCGGTGTTGCTAAGGGCGGCCTTGAAGGCGGCCAGAGCCTGGGACTCCGGCTCGGAAGCAGCAAAGGAAACGAAGGAGAACAAAGTTACTGTGGTGGTGACCAGTAGCAGCATGACCCTTGCCGCCATGGATGGAGCGAGGAGGAGGAATAAGGATGGTGGTACCGTTGGTAGTGGTGGTGGGAGGAGGAGAGGAGCGTCGGTGTATGGAGGAGGTTTATACTTTATAGAGAATTGAGAGGGAGGGAGCAGTGTAGTGTATGATGAAATACCGGAAAGGGTAATGCGTGGGGGAAGGGGGGGGGGGGGGTGGGGAGAGGCCGTACGGGGGATGGAGGAGCACCAAAATGGCGGTGGAAGACAGCGACGTGACTGTTGCTTTCGCTGGGGCCGCGGAGGAGGAAGAGAGGGCTGGTACGGGCTCGGCCGTAGACGCAGCAGCCCTAGCACTCTCCCAACAGCGACCCTAACGGCGGATTATCTGTTCTGATTGCCATAAATACGTTTTAAGAAGGGAAGATGTTTCCGCATAACACCTCGTAAGTTGGCAAAATTATATATAGGCCTTCAATATTAAGACAAATTAAAAGCAGCCAAGCGAGTCAAATGTCATCTGTGACATGTCATTGTTGAAATGCCAAGTGCGTATGTGTAAAGTTGTGGTCTAATAGATGGAAGATGGTCCCCTCGCCTGCTGCAGCAGCAGCAGCTTGCAGCTATTCATGCTACTCATGAGAGCTGCGTTTTAGGTAGCTGCACAACAAGGACAAAACACAACTGATCGAACAGAAGTGCAGCTTTTCCCTCCACTCTCGATAATATCCTCATCAATTTATTTTTTGAAAGAAGTCACAGTTTTGTAATTACTCGAACTCAAGGGGGTGACATGCAAAACATCCCAAAATAAAAGGCCTCGGGAATCTCAACGACGGGAGAATTTTTGCCGTGTATCGTGTGAATTTTTACACGCAGCGGAGAGCGCGCAGTGTTCAGCAGCAGCGAGCCATTAAACCGCGGTTTGACCGCGGAATAACCCCCGCGGTAATTTATTGTCTTCCGAAAATGGACCCCCCGAGAAGTCGGGCTGTTTTGGTCCCTGCAGAAACTATGCTACGAACCTACGTGGTGTCGCAATAGACTGGTCCGGCGATGCACCCGCCAGAGCTCCGGTGCCCGCAGCCGCTAGCCGTTTTCTTCCACTCCGCCCTGTTTTCGGTCCGCATCAAAGGGAGGGGTAATCATTGGATTAATTTGTTAATTAGGTTGGGCCAAAGTGTGGCGAAAATTATAATCAACAGTTCAATGGTTGGATTAAGTCTCTAATTAGATGGTCAGTGCGCTTTTCATGATTAGTAACTAAAGATAGTGTGGCCCACTAATCTCAGATTCATCATCATGCATGCACGGAGTGGCATTGATACCCTTTGCCTGGTTATTAGATTACGGGACTTTTGTAAATTGCCTCCTATACTTACCCATATTTGTGGATGATCTCTTGTATGATTTATTTTTGCGAAAAAACAGTCTTTTTTTTTAGGTCTTTGACGGGCCCTACATACTATATAGATCTGAGACTATATATAATATACTAGAATATTATTTTTAATTCAAATGATATTTAAAAATAAAAATGATTTCAAATCAATCGCTCCATTAGATCTATATTATAGGCGATTTGATCACAGGGTTTAACTTAGTTTATAACTTATTTAAACTGAAAAATTAACGCATTGGTGGAAGCATATCCATCCAAATTGGACTGAATCTCCTCGACAAAACCCTGCGCGCTGGAACATTCTGAGAGCCGAAAAAGCACGCTCTCGACCGCCCCTTCTTTTTTCCCTGCGGCCACACCAACTCAAAGCAACGCAGGAGCGAGAGACAGACAGAGAGAGAGATTCCAGTTTACCCACCCACGCGTCCTCTGTAAAAACCAAAGCGTCTCTCAAAGCGAGCGCAGCAGCATGCGATGCCGCGCGGTGCATGCTTGAAACGACGAAGCACCAGGCAAAGGTCATTTCTTGTTATTTTCCCAGTTCCACCGGGTAAAAGACCGAATTGAGTGGGGCCTTTGGGCTGGAATTGGCATCATGGGGACGGATTGATTGAACCCATCATAGAATCCGTGACTCGGTTCTGTATTCTAATGGCCAAAAGCTTGTAGTATAGGGATAAGAAAGAAGACGAAGAAGAGAGAAAGAGAGAGAGAGAGAGAGAGAGAGAGAGTAATTGGTGGCTTTGGTGTTGGTGTCCGAGATGTACAGGAACGGTGTGCCCTGGGTGTTTTGTCGTGGACCGATAGCAGGAAGGAAGTGCTGCATTTGACATATGGGCACTGCTCGCTGCTCTGCTCTGCTCTGTGCACTGTGGGGCCTGTGTTTTGTCTGGCTGGAAGAGCATTTGCCTTTCGCAATTTTCTTGTCTGCTACCGCGTTTTTACTTTTACTTTTTCTTTTTTTTTCCGAAATATTTCTCCAAAAATATCTGCATAATTAGTTAAATATATTTTCGGAAATCCCATTTGCATCCACAATATAAATAGCTATTTACTTTTATAAAATATTAACTTTCTGATTATACCTTGTGTTTGGAAGTGACAATGAGTCTTGAACTTTTCCGATACTAAGTTTGACAACACAAACCTTCGGCTGACCGGATATAATTGTCTATTTTTCCATTTTTGTTGGATTGGTTGCTCCTTAATTTGCTCATTTATGTGTTGATGGCTTGGCGGATGGGATTATTTATTATCGCAGCGCAATCAGTTGGAAGATGGAACGTTGACCGGAGCATGAGCTGTCGTCGAGCTAGGGTTTTAGGCTTTTGAGCCCTTGAGTAGACCTGGTCTGAT
This sequence comes from Trichopus zeylanicus subsp. travancoricus, assembly GCA_005019695.1. Lineage (NCBI taxonomy): Eukaryota > Viridiplantae > Streptophyta > Magnoliopsida > Dioscoreales > Dioscoreaceae > Trichopus > Trichopus zeylanicus. The sequence goes on from RXID01015203.1 coordinate 126,902, forward strand.
GGTCGATGGCCTTCAAGCCCAGGCCCAAATTTGGAATCCCCAGCTTTGTGGTCTAGACCCAAACCTGAAATGGGCCGGGCGGATGACTTCTTTCGAGCTTATGTGCAGCGTAAGATCCCTGGATAGACAAGTCAGGATCGTATATACGGGGCTTGAATACTAAGATATGGCCTCTAGCCCATTTGATATCGATGCCCAACGGTAGAATACATCCAATCCATTTAAGCACTGTTTGATTCGAAATCATGATCAAAATCAATATTAAAATTTATAAATTATTTTTATAAATTAATATTTTTTAAAAAAAATTAATCTTACAATAATTTAAAATTCAAAAAATTTATGTAATTTTTTTATAATAATTTAATTTAATAATAATATAAAATAAGTAATATTAATTTTATAAAATAAAAAAATAATTCTAAAAAATCAAACGGTGCCTTATGTTTGAGAAAACCAGGACTACTCCCGTTTATTTGGGTGTATGTTAGATATTTAAATTTGAAATTCTAAAAATTAATATTATAATTGATAATATTCAATATAAACTTTATAATTTTAAAATAAATAATTTTGTCTAACCGACTTTAGGCCTTTTGATTATTTTGGTTCTGATATTTATATACTTGTACTTGCTCTATCCATCTCGACAAAAGACCCATAGTTCAATAGCTTTGCATCCGCTGTCTGTTCAAATTTTATATTTTAAATATTAAATCCAAGTAAATAAGCACCGGAATTTTATTATTTATTTGGATCTTAAATCCAGAAATTCAACATACACAACTACACAAGTAAACTGACATGAAATGAAAATGAGTTGAAACTAACAAAAATAAATAAATAAATGATTTGCGCTAACTGACGTAATCAATTGCTATGAATAGATAAGATGCAGTGATGGCTGATGGCCAAAAAGGCGCAGCTCATCTACGAATGCCGTCCTCTCCCGCAGCGCATGATTCATATACTCGCATAAAGCTTCCGACAGGACCAGATCCTTCTCTTTCCCAACTTTAAAATGGAAATAAATTCCCTGGATGTGATGTGGACGAATGCCTCCTTCTGGTCTTTTTATTATCTCCAAAAAAATTCTTTCGTTCATTCATTTAAGCACCATTTGATTTGTGGATCAATTCATTTAATTTTTTTTTTTTACAAAATTAATATTTCTTTATTTTTATATTATTAAAATAAATTATTTTAAAAAATAAATTATTATAAAATTAATTTTTTATAAAACAAATAATTTATAAAAAAAAAAATTGTTACTTTTAATATTAATTTTGAGTTTAATTTCGAAACCAACGATACCTTACAATCCTATCAGTGTTCGATCAGAGAAGGGTACGTCCTGTAGAGGAAGAATATACTCGATGGCGCAGAGAAAGAATCTTGCCAATTCATGATTCACGAATTCAACTCGAGGCAACCAAAAATCCAGAGCCCAATTGATTTGCGATTATTTTTGACTTAGGCCAATTAATTTTATATTTAAGATAATCGATTTAAATTTGCGATAATTCCAAATTATGTGCGTGAGCAAAATATTTCTTGAAGGCTCGGTTTTACTTCATTTTTATTTTATTTATTTTGGTATGAGCAAGGCCATCTTTTTCTGCCAATTCGGTGGACCATTGCCCCACCGACTCGATTCCTTTTCTGATTTGTTTTTTCTAAAAAATTTTTTAAGTAAGAAATCGCATATTTTATGATAATTTTGTGAAAAATTACCTATTTTGATATTATTAATAAAAAATTATTCATCTTATATTTAAAATTTATTAAAATATATCTTTAAATTTTTTTAATTAGGTTATTTAATTTCAGTAAAATTTGTAAAAAAATACTAAATTATTTTTTTTTGTGTTTATTCACAACAATTGTCTACAATAACCAAAGATCAATTTTGATAAAATTAGATTCTTTTAATTTCATAATGTCGGGCAATTAAATTTTTATAAAAACTAAAATAAAAGGAGTAATAAAATTTTTTTAAATATTTATTCAAACAAAAATCAAATTAGAATAATTTTGTTTTTCTATATAGTATAAAACGAGTGATTTTTTATTAATAATAAAAAAGATGATTTTCTATAAATTTATTTGTCTTAGTAAAAATGTCAATTTAGCTTGCAGTTCACAAATAGCTCAAGTTTAACTCAGCTCATTCTTAAGTTGAAGCCAACTAACTCCATTAGATCTGGAGTGCTCATTTATTTGTTAATATTAAAAGAATAATTTTAAAAATATATCTTATAGTATATAATATTTAATATTTATTTATTTACTTAATTATGATATTATAGTTGATATATTTTTTATATTTATATATTATTATGTTTATTTATTATTTTCATTTAAATATTTTTAAAATTATTTTACTATTAATTAATTGAAAAATAATTACCAAATTAAATTTAAATTTTTAAATTTGAGTTGAGTCAGTTTGACTTCTTTGAGCTCAGGAACTCAACCGAGCCGATTTGACTGGTTTACAGCCCTATAAGACAGATAATTTTTTTGCTAATTTTTTTTTAAAAATTGATTATTTTCCAATTTTCACACCATTTTTCTCTTTTTACTTTATGGTAATAAGCTTATTCACCAAGCACCGTCACCATCAACCAATTTCCCCTTAATTAAAGCGAAAATTAAATTCCATAAATAATCATGATCGGTCACTGCCGATTTTGGTAGCGGACAGCGAGTGAGCTACAAATCAGATCTGGATCTGCAACGAGTCAAAACAGTCAACCGCCAATCCGATCCATCGAACCGACACCCGTCTCTCGGAATCTGTACCTCGTCAACCCACGGACACGATTATCCCCCATTGACGACCCCGCCTTCCAATTTTCCCGGTTAATTTTTTTATTTAAAAGAATTAAGTCTGTCTCTCTCCCTCCGCCGTTCACTCGCTCAGCCGACACCAAATTATATTCCCCCATCCAACGGTCCCGATTCCTTCTTCTCCCTCTCCTCTCCTTCTCCGCCCTCCGATCAGATCTCCATTCTTAATAATATTAAGCTCTCCTTCTTCTTCGATCTCCGAAATCAGATCCAAACCCAACTATGGGGGAGGGGACCTGGGCCACTCGCCGGGGCAGCAACCCCCGCCTCGACCCCGACGCCACCGCCGTCGTCGACATTCCCGGGACCCCCTCCTCCAAGCCCCCCTCCTCCTTCCTCTCCCTCCTCCTCCCTGTCGCCGGATCCTCTTCCCCGCCGTCCGCCTCCTCCTCCTCTCTCACGACCGCTTTCATCATTGCCTCCTGGTACTTCTCCAACATCGGTGTCCTCCTCCTCAACAAGTACCTCCTCAGCATCCACGGCTACCGCTACCCGATATTCCTGACCATGCTCCACATGCTCGCCTGCGCAGCCTACAGCTCCGCCCTCATCCACTGGCTCCGCGTCGTGCCGCCCCAGACCATCTCCTCCCGCCGCCAGCTCCTCAAGATCGCGCTCCTCTCCGCCATCTTCTGCTTCTCCGTCGTCTGCGGCAACACTTCCCTCCGCTACCTTCCCGTCTCCTTCAACCAGGCCGTGGGCGCCACTACCCCCTTCTTCACCGCCGTCTTCGCCCTCGTCATCACCTGCCGCCGCGAGTCCGCCCCGGTCTACCTCTCCCTCCTTCCCGTCGTACTCGGCATCGTCCTCGCCAGCAACAGCGAGCCCCTCTTCCATGCCTTCGGCTTCCTCGTCTGCCTCGGCTCCACCGCCGGTCGCGCCCTCAAGTCCGTTGTCCAGGGCATCCTCCTCACCTCCGACGCCGAGAAGCTTAACTCCATGAACCTCCTCATGTACATGGCGCCCATGGCGGCCGCGATGCTGCTCCCCGTCACGATCTGGATGGAGGGCGACGTTGCCGGCCTCACCGCCGGCAAAATCAGAGAAGACCCCAGGCTCGGTTTCCTTCTCCTAGGAAACGCTACGGTGGCGTACCTGGTGAACCTGACGAACTTCCTGGTCACCAAGCACACGAGCGCGCTGACGCTGCAGGTGCTCGGGAACGCCAAGGCGGCCGTGGCCGCAGTTGTCTCGGTGCTGATATTCCGGAACCCAGTGACAGTAATGGGGATGACCGGCTTCGGGATCACCATCATGGGCGTCGTCCTGTACAGCGAGGCGAAGAAGAGGTCAAAGAACTCTTCCTCTTCCTCCTCCTCCTCGTCCAATTCCTCATCCTGAATTGAGTTATTATTGATCCACAGTTTATGTTTTGATTCTTGTAATGCTTGATTGCATCGGAGAAGTTTTGATTTATCTCGAGCTTTCGGCTCCCAAAATAATGTCTCATCAAAGCTGGAAAATTGTATCATTTGTCTCAAATTTTCCCTGGATTAGAATATGATTGGGTCGTTTACTCTGCCATTAGAAACATTCTTCTGCTTTAAAGGGAGAGCTGCTCGTAACAGAGTAGCAGGTGTAGATTTTACAGCTCAGTCACGTGGCTGCTGCCGACAAGCTAATTTCCCAGATTTTCATGAACATAATCTGGATTCCTTATTTCTTCTTCTGTTCGGTCTGTAGATATTTTTTTAAGAGATTATTTGCTCGAATGAGGTGGTGTCGGTGGAATATTTTCCAGCAATGGGAGCTCCATTTGCGAAAAATCAACGAAATATCTAATCATCATCATCCTACCCATGCACAGTTGGTTTATATTAGAGTCAATAATTAAAGATTAATTTTCTTGGCTGCGTACTCCTCGTTGGGACGCGGTTTGGATTTTCCCTCAGACATGCCGTCTCCACGAAAACCGGTTTGATTTCCAAATGCAGCCCGTTGGCACACAGTACGCTGCCAAAAATTAACCGGAAGATGCTGTCCGAATTAGAAGTGAGAAATTTTTTTTACTATATTATATAATAATCGAGAATTATACTTAAAAATTAATTATCAAAATAAATTAATGTGATTTTGTTTTTTTTAACCGCAAAATAGATTTTGATTTTGATTTTATATTTTCCAAAATATTAGCGAACCACAATCGTACTAATTTTAAATAAAGATACAAATAATATATATACTACATATATATTAAAGTTTAATTTCATATTTATATTTTTTAATCCCCACTAAAATTATAATTTTAAAAGATGCTATAAAAATATTATTTATAAATTATATTGAATTCTAAAATAATATAAGTTTTGGTTCTAAGATTTTTTTTAAAAAATAAAATTTGACTCATATTCTAAAAATTATAAAATCGAGACGATTTATCAATTTTACTCCTTCCTAATTCCAGTCGTCCACAATCCTTTGTCCTGGATTTTGATACTTGTTGGATATGCGTATGCAGATATTCATCAAGATATTGGAGTTGAAATCTTATACGTACTGTAGATTATGGGATCCTAATTTTTTTCCTAAAAAGGTGGGGAGCGACTTCCTGACGAAAAAAAAAAGTTTGACAGACCAATCAACAATGGCCACGTGTTCTTGTGCCAGAGTTTTATTTTTTTAAAATTTTTTTGAGATTTTTTCTTAACAATCTCTCGCATAATATTTTGATATTAAAATTGAACTTAATTTTTAAGGGTTGTTGAGCAATTGTTGAGTTTGATCTTCCTGCCATTGTTGAGTTTATATATTTATAACCGCATGTCCGGGAAGAAGATGCACTACGTTGGTCATTCTTTAGTGAGCTCCTTGCTTTGTATCTTGCTCCTTTCTCTAAAAAAGTTTTATTGAAATCGAGAGAATTGAAAAAAATAAAAAGTTAATTTTCTAATTTTAATATTTGATTTGATTTCAAAATTTGGAATTGAAGGAATTGGACAATTCTTCTCTCCTTTCAATTCGGAAAATGAATTTCGGAGATTTTTACAGGAATCCATCCAATTCCCGAGAATTGAGGTGGGTCCCACTGATTTGTTTTTCTGCGGATTCCAATCAGAGGAAACAGAGAAATCCATTCTGTTTCCTTCGTGATTCCTCTGTTTCCTCCGTTTTTCAACAACTCAAGCTTCTCCCCGAATATGCCCCGTCCCGATCTCACTGGCCATGTCCCATATGTAATCTTGGTGAACTCGTCTGTTCAAGTAGCCACTATTGGAGCTCTCCGGGCTTACAATTTCCCAAGTTGTTTTTTTCTTTTTCCCTGATCTCGCGAGGTATCTAGATCTAGTGAAGCTTTTTCTTCTCCAATCTCAGTGAGATTCTTCTTCCAATAGCCATCTTGAGCTTCTCCCCAAGCATGCATGTCTCAATCTCGCCGGCCATCTCCCATCCGTGATTTGGCGAACTCGTCCCTCCAAGTAGCCATTGTTGGAGCTCCCCGAGCTTGCAATTCCCAAGCTATTTTTCTTCTTCTTCCCTAATCTCGCGAGGTATCTTCTTCTCAGATCTGGTCGAGTTTCTTCTTCTCCGATCTCAGTGAGATTCTTCTTCCAGTAGCCACTATCCAACCTCCCCGAACTTTTTCCTTGCAGATCGGCTACCAAATCTTGTCGAGCTTCGTCTTCTCTAATCTTGGTGAGATTCTTCTTCCAGTAGCCGCTATTCGACCTCCTTGAGCTTTTTTCTTGTAGATCTGCGGCCAAATATTGTCGAGCTTCCTCTTCTCTGATCTTATCCACCTCCTTTGTCGATCTCCCCAACAACAGCAGGTGTGTCTTCTCCCTTCTTCTACACTCATTCATGAACCTGAATGAGCCTCGAAGACGAGACGAACTGTTACAGCATAAGCCCATTGGATCCCTAAAGCAACAACTAGGTCTATTCCATCTTCACCATATGATCCCCCTACTAGCTCCCTATGTTCTTTTGTTTTCTCTAACCATAAAATTTTCAATTTTTTGAACATAATAACATGAGTTACGTTTAGCATGATTTATATTTTGTTTTCATGGTTGAGTGCAAATGATGTAGTCTTGGAGGTTTAGGAGTTCCTTTCTTCTATTGATAGCTTGATGCTTATGTTGTTGTGAGAATGTGGTTGTCTTACTCAATTTTTGACTCAGGGTTATCTTTATATACATGTTGATTTTATTATTCTTCAACATGAATACATGTGGAACCAAATGTTGATTAGCATGAATGAATACTGGGCATCATGTTCTCGGATCCCTCTTGGATTATTTTAAGGTAAAGATACAAAATGGTGATAAGTGGACGCTTCTGTTTTGACTTTCATATGCTTATACTTTTAGCTATTAAAGAAAGGTTAAAATTATTGACGGTTGTCTAAATTCTACTTCTCAGTTGGTTCTTACCAGATCAACATAGTATTGACATATTCTTCTAGTTAGAGATGATGCTAGAAAACCAATTATACATACTTGAAAGTACTAGAGAAATCATTTTCCTTGATTGTATTCCTCTTATTTGTGCTTTATTCAATTTGCTTATATTGGATAACTGGGCCTCTCACAGATTCATTAACAGCCTTGTATTTTGCTATCTGATATATGCTTGTTGAGTTTTCGACACTTTAGTGAGGTTTATGTGTGTAGACTTATGTCTTGAAGCTATGAAATTCTCTTTGTTTCTCTTTGATTCAGATAAGATGTATTAGAGATTTGGTAATTGATTGTTTGATACTGATGTTCTTTATTATTGAATTACTAAAAGTTGTATGCTACTCCTGAAGTTGTGTCAATTGGAGCTCTGATACTTGATTTTCTCTACTTGATATACTTTTCTTGGTATTAATGCAATTGCTGAGGTAGCAAGTTGCAAAGTTTTCTTTGAGAAAAGCTTTTCTTTCTAGTTGAGATACTCGAGCTTCTGTACCTCTTTTCTATGAGTATGCGCCCAATGGGAGTTTTTCATCTACTTCCTTTTTAACTTCAGAAGAAGATGGTCTGAGCATCAATGTGGCTAAGATGATGGATCCTGAGGGGATGAAATTTGGAAAAGATAATTTATTAAATGCATAATTCATTTATAATCTACAAGCTTCTCTTGTTTTGCTTTGAAGCAAACATGGCTATTTCCAAATCATTTGACACCATGCAATTTCTTTCTTGCTTCAAATGGAGCTTGAAGAAAGCCCAAAGCCTACAGTCAAAGACTTTTGCTATGCCACATGTCCTAGGTCGCCCCCAGTACTTGTAGATCTGACTGGTGCCTTCTCTCCAACAGCTGCTTTAATCAATGTTAAGTCAGATGAGTTTGGAATCCACTCTTTTTCCCTACATAAGATTGAAAGAGGGTAGACCGAGATTTCCTAACTTGCCAAAAGTTGAGAAATCTGAGTTTCTTTATTATAGACATGCATCTAGTTGTTATCCCTACAAATATCTCAAAGCAATCAATTACATAAATCATCAACATTACGGAAATCTAGTCGTAATATATTTGTATAATGTTAGTTTCACATGCACTACATTTTGTTGAAGAATAATGAATCAGAACCAAGCAAAAATTAAAAGTTGAAGTATGGGTTACTATTTTATTATAATGACCTGAAGTTTTATTTTGAAATAGGTTTCACTCGGAAATAAAGGAAGTGTGAATATTGCTAGTGAAACACGAATCAAGTATATTATTGATGATTAATACTTCAGTTTGTAAAATTCATGATTTATCCCTTTTTATATGAAATATACTCTTTCATTGATTATTTTCTTTGCATAGCATATAATCACGTGATTTTAAGTTACTTGTATTTTTGAGAAATATGAAGCAAAAATAAGAGAGAAATTATATGTATATTGGATTAATTATATGTTATATATTGTTATATATTATTGGTAAGGTTGTAAATTTTGTTTGTGTATGTTTTATTATTATAAATTTATAATACGATTTTTACTTTGACAAATGTTTGTTTATTAGATGGATCATGATAAGTTAGAATTGTTAACCATTCAAGTTGCTGGATATTGTTACTTGATGGTTGCATATTTGATAGTTCGAATGATGATTAGAAAAATAATAAACCAACTGAATATTGAACTGATAGTGAATAGAGAGTCTCTAAGGGACGGTAACTTTCAAAATATATTATAAGGTGGAAGAAATAATTATCTAGACTATTTAAGGATGGATGTTCTCATGTTCACGAATTTGGTTAATTTGTTGAAAGATTGAAATCATCTGCATGATACACGATATATGACTGTCGATGAGTAACTTACAATATTTTTGCATTATATTGATTTTCAAAAGAATAGAAGCATGAAAATGGTTTTTGTGAGATATTATGAGACAATTAGTTGATACTTCAATGCCTCAGAGCTATATGTGGTATTAGAGATCAGTTTATGTCTCAGGCAGTCTCTTCAACGCATTCCATTATAGAGAACAACCCTAACTACTTTCCGTGGTTTAAGACATATTATTCACAATTATTAATTCTGATTTATTAAATTTTTTAAATATTTGGCTGCAATTTATATAATATTGCATTATACTTATTCATAGAGTACATGTGCATGTTAGAGTTTCATCCGATATGATTGCATGTTTTCGTGAGCGTAAAAGTGTCATACAAAATGTGTTAACCATAATTAATGTTGGCCTATGATTTTTATATGTTTTAGCAGAATGAGAGGAATTTGCAAATGATTTCAGTGTTCTAAGAGATACTATTACTCGACCTCCTCCTGGTTATCTAAAGCAGATAGAAGGTATTAATTTTCATTAATAACTATTTTTGTATGTTAATGTATAGTCTAGTGATCAAGTTAATTTTATTGTAAGAAAATATTATATTGTCGATGTTGACTACACAACAATGACTTGCATTATTACACCTTACTGGGGTGTTAGATACCATATGAAGGATCAATCTAGACAACCACCGCAAAATACGAAGGAATTGTTTAATTATAGATATGCATCCCTCAAGTCTAAAGCAGAACATGCATTTGGTATTTTGAAGAGTCATTTTCGTATACTGGATGAGATTCCTTTCTTTTCATTCAAAACCTAAGTCGATATAATGCATGCATGTGTGGTCCTTCATAACTATATCATGACGGTCGATTCAAATAATGAAATATTGAATGAGAGGTGGATATTAATGGGGAGGAAGAGGGAGACAGAGAGGATAAAGTAGAAGAAGAACTATTATATACCAGTTAAACGGTGAGGGAGCAACGTTAGCAGAACCTTCAATAGATTCAGTTGAGAGATAACATAACAACTGAAATATGGGCGGTTTATAATCGTTAGTACGCTTTGGTTGTATTTGCAAATATGTCTTGTGATATATATTATGGATATATTGGTATATTACTTGTTCTAGATTATTTTATGTGTTTTGATATTTGCTTATTTAGTTATTTTTACTTATTTAATTCTTATTTATACTTATTTGCTAAAGCTCTTGTTATTATTTTAAAGCATGGATTCAGATATATTTGAACATATGGACTCCAACTCTTTTGTTGGCACAATGAGTCATGGATTGAACGTTGCTATTTGCGAGCAAGAAACAAATAGGACCGTCGGACAACTTAGGAGTCACAAACCACATAGGTTATGATCTAAGAATTGCTTTGAATTTCTCATTATGTTTGGGCTAAACAAGTACATGCAAGTTTAAAATAAAATAATTCTTTCAAAAGACAACATTTGTGGCAGTTGCAACAGCTGTCAATGTTCAGTTCAATACTGACTTTACCATCGACAATGTGGAAGTGCATTATAAGAAGATATTAAAAAAAGTGTTGTAACTATAAAAAAGTTACACACCTTTAATGGGATGGATTGGATTGAGAATGAGAAGATAATCACTGCCTTTAGACAAGTCTACATTGATATTATAATTATAAATATCAATGAACTTTACTTATTTTATTGTGTTCAAATTATGTTATGAATTCATATTATCTCTAACATAGTTCAACGTTAAATTTGCAGTAAATTCCTGAGGCTAAACAATTTTTGAATAAAAGCATATCCTTATATGATTAGCTACTGTTGATTTGTGGGTCGGATTATGCTACTGGTAATATGGTTAAATCCACATTTGATAATTTTCGTGAGGAGACCGATAGAAACGAAACTAAAGAGTATACCCCTCTAGTTGAGGATGCTCCTAATGCACCTAGTATAAAAGGATATTCTAATAGGAATAATGATCCATGTCAAATTGGTGGCAAGGGACCGGCCCATTCTTTAGAGAACACATCGAGACAGCGAAAACGAAAGGAAAAAAATATTGATCAATTGATGATGAAAGAGCTAATGTTTGATATGCGTGATATTATATATGCCATTTCGACAGTCGGAAAGGATGCATTGAAGAAATTTGTGTATCCAACCTTGATAACATTCAAGGGGAAGCGATTTACCACAGCTATTTTGAAATGTGTATGTAGGCACTTACGTACATGCGAGGTTAATGGTATGATGTTTGTTGTAGGCATGGACGATGATGTCCGAGTTGAATGGCTGTAAGAGTTTTTTGATAATACAAATGAGCAGCGCATGCAACTCATATGGGTAGTCCTTTTATATCTACTTTATACTCCTATATTTTAGACTTAACTAATTATGATTCTATGACTATATATGTTACTTTTTATTTGTTAGAATTAATTTATGTATCTCAATTTGACATAATTATATGACGGACATATGTTATATTATTTTAATTGACTATTTAGGTCGGATACTGATTATATGAGTTTTTCTTATTATGTCTTTTCTAGGCTGACTATGTGCCTATCTTTTATACTGTTTTTATATGTTGATTGTGCATCTCATTTGTGCCTTTTTTGTAAAATTTTCTTCATTTTTAAATTAATTTATTTTATAAAATTTTCTTCATTTTTAAATTAATTTACATGTTCCTATTTTTAATTTTTTCCAAATTTTATTTAACTTAAAATAAATAAATTTTTAATAATTGTAATTTATAATTTTATTAATTTATTTAACTTGTTAGTTAAAATATAATAGACAAATAAAGCATTATTTTTTAAAAAATAATATATATTTTGGGTTTCTAAATTATATTTCTATTTTTTTAATTTTGTATCAAATTTAATACTAAATTATATATATATATATATTTAATTAATTAAATTATATATTTTTTTCATTCCTACTCCAACCAAACACCGATATTTAAATAATTAATAAAATTAATCAATTCCATTTGTTAATTAAATAATAAAATCTTAAAATTGAGAAAAATTTAAGAATTCCTAATTTTATTTAAAAAATATTCATTCAAACATCATAATTATTCAATTCTCTCGATTCTCTCAATTTCTCGTAATTCAGAGAATTCATCAATTACTCGATTTTAATTTTGAAATTCATTCAAACAGCATCTGAGTGAATTCTATCTGATTGGTAGGGGACTTCCGACTTCCATTGCCTTTGCTTCCTTCTCTCAACAGAAGCTAGTGAGCATGGTCAGATCAGTTGCCATGCTCTGCCCAATTGCCTACCTGAACGCCGAGGCATCCTTGTTTGCAAGAGCCGCCGCGAGCACCTTCACTGCAGAAGTTAGAGAATTCTTGGCTTTCTTGTATGACAAAGATGCTATCCACTGCAACGTATTTCAAGAATATTAACTAGCTTTCGGCTTTCTTTGCAGACATATTACTGGTTGGGCATCAGCGATTTCATTCCTACTTGCCGAGCTATTTCTTCAGCACATTATATCTTTAATATTTTGAATCTTATATGTGTTTCTGTTAATTATTTCAGGAAAGAATTACTGTCCCTCGTCAAAACTGTCTGCAATCAAACAGATGTTGATTGATTGCGATGATCTTGTAACTGCACTTACTGGTGTTTTTCTCCAAACTATCTTTACACACATCTACCATTCCGTTCATCTAAAATCCACTGAAAATCTTCTGAGTTTTTTGATCTGAAATTTGTATTTCAAGGCAAGAACTGCTTCCTCCAGACTTCAACCATTCATGTCTTCGTAACATACGAACCTCAGCCCACTTCCATGAAGACCATGGTTCACTTGTCTCAAAGTAAGCTCAAATTTTATTTACTCAAATTGCTACGGATGAGTGTCTCATATGGTTGATTGTTCTTGGTGTACTTATGACAGCTACCAAGATAAAATGAAACACTACGGGCAGGACGAACCCCGCCACCCACAACATGTCGGCCAACCCCGACGATCTACCTTTCCTGTTAAGCCATGGCGGCCAGGACTATCTCTCTGATTGGAATGATATCGGGCACTTGATGAAGCTTCTGAAATCTGACCGGCCCGTGTCCCTGAAGGTCCACTGCCAACCCAACTACGCCCATGCGGACTTCATCCTGGGCTATAACGTGAGGGAAGCCATCTAATAACAATGTTTTGGATTTCTTTAAACTTTACTGATCAATTCATTGTGCCGTTGCCATTTTCTTTGATTAATTATTTATTTTTGAACAAACTGCTACAAAAGCATATAGATGATAAGCCACAACCGAAGTTCGACTGTGTTTCCCTGGTATGGGAATGATTGTATGAACTTTTTCTTCAAGCTTGAGGTATGTAGCCTCATTCACAAGTGGCCCTGGCTCATAGTGTGTGAGCCTAGATTAACATGGCAGAGAGCCGTTCTATGGACAAACGTCTCTTGTTTCTTGCCTGACCCTCCAAGGAAGACGTTGATGTTGATCACCTAAGCTTTCTTCTCACAAGAAGGTTTTGGTCATCCAAATGCAAAAAATACTTTCTCCAGCTCAAGCTCTTTGCTCATCCTTCATTGTGTCTATTTTGGCTAACTAAATGTGATTGTGCGCAGACTTCTTCAATCAGAGAGAAGAATACAAGTCATAGACAAAGCTCCTCGTTTCCTAGTCATAAAACTTGTATATTTTGCACTAGAATTGGTGCTGCTCTGAGTGCAAGGGGAGAAATATCAGGAGAATATATTGCTCATCTGAGCTCCTCGGATGGAGACTTGATGTATGCAAAACGAGGGTAGAAGCACTTGGTTACGAATTTGAGGAGCACAAGGTGAATTTTACTAGATATTAAGCTTTCAACGGTGACTCATGTAAAACATTCCAAGAAAACTACATAATAATGTTCGACCTTCCGCTAAAGTGGCTTTGCGCTTGAATTTTGTCTACAGGTAGCATCTTCGCTGAAAAATAATTCCTCCAAACGAACAGCACGACGTTTGGAACTGCTGTTCGATGACGATTTTGTGTTTTTCTTTGAAGCATATAGATTTTCTACCCTTTCCAGGTATTTCTTCTGCTTCCCAATTGTTTAGTGTGAAATGTTGTGATGTGTGCAATGGCATGCTGTGGCGTTTATAGTGGAGCTGAGGCAGAAGGGGAGAACCCAAAGAGTGTGTGATGCCAACTTCTTTGTGTGGAGAAGTAGTTTCTCTGTTCTGGTTAAGTGCTACAGAAATTGGTGTCAATTTCTTTGTGCGAAGGGCAGGTGTGACACAAAGATGAACAAGATGGAAACGCACAAAAATGGCTCATAATGATATATGATGTGCCTAAACATTCACGCACAAAGATGGGCCATCACTCGATCGATCTAGAATTTAAATGCTATCTATTTTAAGCTGCAGGAGACCATAATTATTCCAATGCGACCGCCCAGTATGATTCAGTTACGTGCTTGTGTATGCTGAACATGATACATAGCTCTAGAGGCTCATAATTCATACTTCATGGTAAAGCAACCTTTTATCGCCACGTAAAAGCAATCTTGCATTTAAATTCTCAATCTATTACCAACTTAATTCAATGAATTTTCATTTATTCGCGTCAAGGATGAAGAGATTGAATGCAGAATCCTAAATCATAAATCAATGACAAATTTTAAAATTGCAATTCAATCTTGAATCTTTTTTCTGCATTCCTTCTAATCCAAGCCGTGAATTAATATTTCATAATAAGCCCATGTTGGGCGTCATCATGCAAGCTCCTTTTATCGCGGATTCACTCATACTCACCAACCAAGTCCACTACAAAAGAGAAGCTCAATCCGGGACCAGCCATGGAGACTCTTCTCTCCTATATAATGTCCATTCTTTCGTCTCTTCTACCTCAGAGGAATAACTGTTTTAACTGTCACTTCCAAATGCTCCGACGGCCGGAATCTCCATTACTAGATGCCCACTTGATCAAGAAGCACAGGCCTTCCTCTTCCTGTCCCCGTTGTCTGTCGTGTCTGGCCATTGCTGTGCTCTCACTCCATTTCCTCTTTCTCCACTCCACACACCGCACTGACAGCGGGAACAGGGGCTTGAGCTGTGACTCCGGCTTGGTCTACGTCTATGACCTCCCGCCGAGGTTTAACAAGGACCTCATCGATGATTGCCACAACCTCACTCCCTGGCATTCCCTCTGCGATGTGCTTTCCAACTCCGGCTTTGGCCCGATATCTGCCAACCTCGCCGGAGTTATTCCCGACAACCTTCTTCCATTCTGGCACGACACTAACCAGTTTGCCGCGGAGCTGATCTTCCATCGCCGCATTCTCTCCCACCACTGCCGCACAACAAACCCTTCAGCTGCTGCTGCCTTCTACGTCCCATTCTACGCCGGCCTTGCTGTCGGGAAGCATCTTTGGTCCCCGAATTCGACGCCCGAACTCCGGGACCGGGATTGCGTTGCGTTGCTCCAATGGCTAGGACAGCAAGATGCTTGGAAACAAACTGGCGGGAAAGACTACTTCATGGTCCTCGGCCGGATAACCTGGGACTTCCGTCGATCCATTACCAGTGACTGGGGCTCTAACTTCCTTTACATGCGGGAGATGCGCCACGTGACTCGCCTTCTGCTTGAGCGGAGCCCGTGGGACGAGCGCGACGTCGGCCTCCCGTACCCCACTGGTTTCCACCCCCGCACCGCCGCCCAAGTTCAGCAATGGCAGAGTTTCCTCTTGAGACGCAATCGTTCGACCTTGTTCAGCTTCGCCGGCGCGGCTCGGGCCAGGTTCAACGATGACTTCCGCGCTCTGCTCATTGCGGAATGCGAAGGTGCACGGGAAGAATGCCGGTCCGTTGAGTGCGAAGCCAGCGGGCGGTGCGGCGACCGGAGAGCCGGCGCGGTGGGGCTCTTCTTGGACTCGGTGTTCTGCCTGCAGCCGCGGGGGGACAGCTACACGCGGCGGTCCATGTTTGACTGCATGGTGGCAGGGGCGGTGCCGGTGTTGTTCTGGCGGCGGAGCGCGTACGAACAGTATGGTTGGTACTTGCCAGTTGGGGAGGAAGAAGGGGAGTGGTCGGTGTTTGTGGATAGCAGGAGGGTGAGAAGAGGGGTGGTGAGCGTGAGGGAGGTGTTGGAGGGGATTGGGGAGGAAAGGGTGAGGAGGATGAGGGAGAGGGTGGTGGAGATGGTACCGAGGCTGTTGTACTCGGCGGAGGGGGAGGGGTTTGGAGAGGGTGTGAAGGATGCGGTGGACGTGGCGGTGGATGGAGTTTTGAGGAGGTTTGAGGAGCGGAGAAGGAAGGAGAGGAGGCGGAGGGAGGAGGAAGGTGGAGCTTTTTCGTGGTTTAGAAGTGGGTAGAGGAAATTAAAATGCAAATCGGTTTCACATTTCTATTAAAAAAATGTCATTATAAATTATTTTCTGTTTTTTGGCTGGTATTTTATTTTTTTTATTCATTTTTTTTGTGCAATTTATAAGATTATAATAAATATTTTACGTCTTCATTAATGATGTTAAAGAAAATATTCCTTGAATATTCGACTTAGTTTTTTTTTAACACTTATTTAAGGTCGCTCTAATCTAAATAATTTTTATATGGAATTTTTAAACCAATTTTTTATACGTAATTATGAAAAGTTAATGGGTCGATGAAATAACCAGAGAAATCAGATCCCGAGGCGTACGATCAGACAAACTCAAAAGAATCCAGCTCCAACCACGTCTCCCTCCCGTCATCGTCCTCGCACAATGCAAGCCCCGATGCAGACTCCATTCCTCGAAGACTACCTCCGCGCCGCCGCCGTCGCCGTCGCCGTCAGCTCGTCCTCCCCGTCGCCCCCAGCTGCGGCCATCCTCCAGGCCTGGTCTTCCCTCCGGGATCCCTCCGTCCTCTCCCGCCCCGACCTCCTCCTCTCCTCCCTCCGCACCCTCTCCCCCACTCCTTCCTCCTCCCTCCACCTCTCCGACCCACAGGCCAAGCTCCTCCTCTCTCTCCTCCTCTCCTCCTCCTCCTCCTCCTCCTCTCTTCCTCCCTCTGCCCTCCCTCTCCTCCTCTCCCTTCTCTCCGTCTGGCTCCGCAAGTCCCCTCGTCCCTCTCCCTCTCTACTCTCTCCTCTCCTCCGCCTCCTCCCCTCCCACCCTTCTCCCCATGCCGTCCTCGTCCTCGGCACCCTCGCCCTCCACGACTCCTCCCGCGGCCCCGCCCTCGACCTCCTCTGCCGGCTCCTCGAAGCCGCCCGGCCCCAGCTCGTGCAAGCCCCGGACGTCTTCCTCGCCGGGATCGGGTATGCTCTGTCGAAATCCGAATTTTCTAATTTTAGGAGGATTTTGGGTTATTTGTTGGGAATTTGGGACGATGGATGCGGGTTGAGCCCTAATCTCGCGATCGGGCTTATGCTTCTGCGGCTGGTGGAGTGGCTGGTAATGGGTTTCTTGAATTCGCTGGATTTTGACAAGATTGAGGCTCTTTGCGGGGAGGTTTCGCCAGAGATGTGTGAGCAGAGGGGTTACTTGAGATTCGCGGTGGTCATGGCTTCTGCTGGTGCTCTGAGAGCTTTCCGGATAGCGAGCTCGAGGAATAAGAAGCTTAGCGTTATTGCTTCGATGGGGAGGTTAGTCGAAGGGTCTCTTTTTTTTGTGGCGAAGTCTGTGGCTTTGAGTAGTGTGAGTGATTCTGAGAAGCGTCTGCTTCTGCAATGCATCTCTCTGGGCTTGGTGAGATGCGGGCCGATCTCGTTCGACCCCCATGTGTTTCATTGCCTCTGTTTGGCTTTGTTAAATGAGAATTTCCCTCTATTGAAGTTCTTGAAAATGGGGGTTGAATACCCAGACCAAATTTCAGCAATTGATGTTTTTAAGCAAGTCAAGGAACACTTGGATAGTGTTCTCTTCAAGGAAGCAGGTGCAGTGACTGGTGTTCTTTGCAAATACTATACAATGGCTGACGAGGAAAGCAAACTTTTGGTGGAAAATGAGATGTGGAAGTATTCCCAGGAGGTCTACTCGAACCTCCGCTTGGGTGCATTGATTCTTCGAGGGAGGAATGATGTGCTGCTTGAGGATCTGGAGAAGATTGCAGAGGCTGCATTTCTCATGGTGGTTGTCTTTGCTGGGGAGGTCACCAAACAGAAGCTAACTCCTAAATCTTCAGATGTGATACAGTCAGAGGCATCACTTAGGATTTTAGTTGCATTCTCTTGTGTTGAATATCTACGGCGTGTTAGACTGCCAGAGTATACTGACGTCATCCGCCGGGCTGTGCTGACCATTCAGGAGAATGCTGCTCCTTGCGCATTGTTCATTGAGTCTATGCCATCATATGTTGAATTGACAAACCAAGAAGGTGACCTTTTTGCTGTCTGTACACTGTATAATTGGTTTTTGTGTTAATGTTAAGCTTATTTTTTTATTGTTTAAATTATTCGATAGGCTTGCAACATTTGGAGGGAAAGAATTACATATGGTGTAATGATGAGGTGCAAAATGCCCGGATTTTATTCTACCTGAGGGTTATACCAACTTGCATCAGCCTCATACCTGGTTCTCTCTTTGGAAATGCTGTAGCTCCCACCATGTTCTTGTATCCTTAACAGTTTACCCTGATTCCAGTTTAATTCCGCTTGTTTGGAAGCTCGGTTTCTTTGCAAAACCCTGTGACTAGACATGGTTCCTTAGCCTATGTTCCACAGATATATGCTACATCCAAATGGGAAAGTGGCTCGAGCTGCACATTCTGTATTTGTGGCTTTTGTATCTTCTGGAAAGGACACTGAACAAGATGACCGATCAACTTTGAAGGAGCAGCTTGTTTTTTATTACGTACAGAGGGCTTTGGAGGTATCCACTGTGCAGCCAAATTTTTTGATTAAGTCTGATAACCATATCTCAAAATATATCTTCTAATGCAGGCATATCCAGGAATCACCCTTTTTGAAGGCTTGGCTTCTGGAATCTCTGCTTTGGTACGGCATCTTCCTGCTGGAAGTCCAGCAATATTTTACTGTGTTCATAGCCTCGTGGAGAAAGCTAGGGATCTTTGTAGGGAAGAAATGAACCAAGATGGGAATGTCTGGAGCGCTTGGGAAGGAAACACAGAGCCCTGCAAGAAAACTTTGGAATTGCTTATACGCCTCATCTCTCTTGTAGATATTCAGGTATTCCAATTCTCTTGAATTCCTCAGTAAAATGAACTGCCATTGACCAATTACAGCGCTTTTTGCCACAATCTTATGCTGGATAGAACTCCTATACAACTGAAAAAATAAATTAAGCTACTTCCTGCTTCTTGACTGTGTTCTGAGTGTAAGCTATTTGTATGCTAATTGTATGTTGATTGTTTCCTTGAAAAGAATCCATGATTGCATATATAGTTCAGTCTCATGCAAGGGAAGGAACAGCTAACCTTCTCCCAAGACTTTCTTGTGCTTGTTCTGTTGGAATTAGCTTTAATTGTTCACTTATTCTCATGTCTTTTTCCCAGTCTATTTCTGGCTGTTTACATATTTGGCATCTGATGATGTTTTGTCTCTTGATCATGTATGAATATGCTCCTCTGAATTGTTCTTGCACTCTAATAGTACATGCTGCTCTATATTTTTGTAGTAAAAATTTGGTTTAAGGGTAATTATCAAGCAAGCAACATTGATGTTTCTTGAAAAGAAGAAAAAACACTAAGAGAAGGGACCGACTCTGTTTAGCCAGATTCCAGTGTTTATTAAGTTTCATGCTACCCTGTTGAGTAGTCTTTATAAATCAAATATTTATTGCTGTTGGTTACATGTAGGTCTCATTAAATCTTAGTATTCTTAAAGCCTAGGGCGTGATGAAAGAGCCTCCTCAGTGTGGAGTAAGGTTAATGCAAATATTAGTCAACTTTTTGTTGTGTCACAAACATGGCACCATGATTATAGCATCATTATCTCTTGATTTTACTGGGAAGGCAGAGAAAGGCATCGTACCATGATCTAGTTATCAACACAGCAAGATACCCATGACTCTTCAGACGAACAATGACTTGTTATTGGCTTCCACATGAATGACCATTGTTGTGTTGCATTTAGTTAAATTGAATTGGTGCGGTTCTCCAAGTAAAAAAATTATTCTGTTAAAAATCATTCTTGACAATGGTATGTATTCCTATCAAAGTTAAATCTTCTTCCTCTCCCTATCAGGTACTACCATATGTTCTGAAGCTGTTGGCTGAGTTAATTGTTAATCTGCCTAAAGATGGCCAGGACGTGTTGCTTGATCAGTTGTACGCTCATGTCGCAGAATCAGATGATGTTACGAGAAAACCAGTCTTAGTTTCATGGTTGCAGTCACTCTCTTATATATCCACACAAATGTTGGTCAAAAGTAGCTCTTCGGCCAGAGGTGCTGACGTTGGACCAAACAATGGGTCTATATATGGCAGTGATTCTTTAAGTTTGAATAGAACTAGATCATGCCTTTGAGAGGATGTGCTTTCCTCGTTTATAGTTATTAGAATGTGAAATAGCATAAACTAGTTGTCTCAATGGTCAATACAATTTCTATTTTTCAACTTCTAAATAATGCACATAAATAATTTTCAATTGGAAATATACTCCCCAGGGTAATATTTTTGCAGGCAAATATAAAAGTATTATTTCCTCAAAGGTTGTTTAATTTGTTTTTTTACTCATTACATTGGAGTTATCCTGGATGCTTCAACAATTGGTGTTACAATGGCTGTCTTCTGCGTCTCATAAAACATGTAACATTTGCTTGATAGGCTACACGAGAAAGCCAATGATTTTTATGTTTTGAAATAATATATAAACAAGCACAAAATCATCTTGAGGCTTTGACAAGAAATTTCATTAGAGACCTGATATCACCATACCCCTGCAGCACGGTAAACAGTAGAGCAGTGATGCTCTGGTATAGACATATTTACAGGACATAAATTCACTTTTCAGCTGCGTCCTGAGGCTTATTTAATAAGGAGGTTTTGTACAATTACAATGTATAAGAATTGCTGAATGACCCTAACTATGTGAAATTCACACGGACAGATGACTCGAACACTTAATGAACACCTTTTAAGTGCCGCAGGTACCATAAATAATCTCAGTTTGAACCAAATTCCTTGTTCCATTGCTCAAGCTCTTCCCACTTGCTCTTCTGTAAGCTGGGTCTAATAACAGCCATAGCCTTTTGAAAATCCAAGTATCTCAAAGATCGTACCTGGAAGTCGATGAGCAGCATGTATCATTTTAGAAAATTAGAATCTGTCCCAGCAATAAATGATGTCTGTTTCAATTATTCACAGAAAAACATGTCTTAATGGTCAACCTGATTTGCCTTTATAGTCAGTATGTTTTGTGGGCCCAACTCTCTGATTGGCATCATTGCAGCTTCTTCACACAAGGCTTGCAAATCGCTTCCGGAATATCCTAGCAATCCACAAATATGTAAGGATATAGCAAAAAGACGCATGACAAACCAACCTAGTATCAGAGAGTCAAGTACCTTCAGTCTCCTTGACAAGCCGCTCCAGATCATTACCTGTTTAAGAATACAAAAAGATCATTCTATAGAAGGAACTTAGGCAGAGTTCCCCAAAGGGGTTTTGGATATTATCATCATATAAAAAGGCAATAGCACGCTGAAAATTTTGATTAATCCTTTGCTGACACTAAACATCACTTGGATTTGGCCAATGCAAGCCTTTCATTTTCTAGGCATGATGATGGGTGATGGCTCCGCCTTCACTAACCCAAGTGTAATATGCAAACACTGAAACTAGTAGACTGCCGTTCATCATCCTACTCCAGTGAGACTATGAGTTTTCCATATTCAGGTGAATAATTTTGTAATTTTAAAACAGCAGCCTTGTTAGTTTGGTCAGTTCTAGCCATCATTTGATCAATCCTACAGGGAGAGACATCAGTCCCTTCTTCTTCCCTAGTTGAGTTGTAATTCTTTTCATTATATTTGGATATGAAGACCAAAGGTGTGACATTATGAAATTTAAATGATAAGAACTCAGGGATGCTGTCACACCGGTGAATTTCTACCCTGAAATTTTGCCCGTGATGGCGCTAAGGTTCGCCCACCTCAGCCCGCCAAACTTGCACAAGCCCACAAAAGTATAGAGGAGAAGAGAAATACAACAATCTTGCCAACCTTTTATTGCTCACATAAAAGGAAATACAACTCTTAACACGGAGTAACACTACAAGATGCCATCCTTACCATCCTTATATAGTAATGACAACCTTAAACCCTTTCGCACAAAAACAAAATAAGAGATGCAATACAACCAACAAACTTACCAGGCAAAGAAAATGCTTGACCTTTAAGCTGATTTTTGAGGAGCAGCCTTCTGACATTTTGATCTGGCAGAGGAATATATATTCTTTTGACCTGATAAAAGTTTACCGAGTGTGATCTCAAACCTTTATCAATTGATACGGAATCCAACAAAACCAGAATTAACTATAATATAAAAAATACGTATAAGTAACACCTGTAAGAAGATGTTAATCATATCTAGTGGTTTATATCAAGGTTTTAAATTTCAGCAGAGACTGCAACAAAATTGCTTCAAAAACTGTTTCAGAAATTTAATATTTTTAAGGCCGTATAATGCCTGAAACAGCTGAAATGAAACGACCGAAACCAATCCCGAAACTGAAACTTAAAACCCTGGTTTATAGACCACGTACAAGAGAGTTTGGACTCAGGCAGCCACTGTATATAAAGTGCGCAAGGCCATGTGCCTACTATACCATGGCATCCCCATGACAAAAGCACACAGCAGACAAACTTAAATAATTTCTTTAGTCATGCTTTCATCATTTTCCTTTTTCTCTTTACAAGATATGAAGTAACTTTGTTTCAAACTCTTTCAACATTATCTTCCAACCGAATTCTGGACACATTCAAAGAAAATTCCAACTTACCAGATGATAGTTCTATAGCATGAGACATCAGCTGCTATAAGGCGTACCCAGGTGGGGACCTCTACATTTACCTCAAAAAATTACACCATACATATCTACAGATTACTCAATTCTCGATGGACAGTTAGCAGGACAGTTATGAAGAACGAGTTGGAAAGTTGCATGAAACTGAAATTTGGACAATAAAGGGTATGGATGGCTTTCGAGCAAAAATGGGGATCTGTTTAAGAAATTGAATCTGGAATTAGCAATCATATTCACCAACAAAACATGGAAGAACTAAAATAGGTAGGATGTATTTGGGATGTGTTGTGGATCAAGGGAAGAATATTGCCAGGAGGCTGGAAGTTTATTTAAGTTCTGTATAAACATGAGCCATGTTTTGTTAATTATAATTATTTTTTACTAGTTTTATAGGTCATATAGCCTTATATGAATCTTAAAAATAAGAAATTATCATTTGCATGCGGTCTAGAAACTTACCAATCTTCGAAGAACAGCATCATCTATCTCTTGCGGCTTATTGGTTGCACCTGCATTTGAATACAATCATAATACATATACTCGAGAAATATTTTATCAGTAAATATTATCACGAGGAAACCCCACAAGGATTGACAGGTTCTACTAACTTAGAGCAGAATATCTCCATATCATCATTGAACTCTAAGAAGACAGACTTCAATGGATAAGGCAGAAAAATGAACAAGATAACTCACCAATAACTATCACCAAATCATTTGGATTAGAGGTCACACCATCAAACTGCACTAGAAACTCAGACTTCAACCTTCTACTTGCATCATTTTCGTTAGCCAACCTTGTGGACATAATGCTATCAATCTGTATTAAAACATCAAGATTAGAGTGAGCAGACAAACATATTTAAATGCCTATCATAATACCAATAGAAAATTGACAAGTCAAAAAAGCATGCAATGAATAAGTAGTATGGGATACAGAATAAAACTGCTTTGCCCGAGGTTATCCCTGGATTCTAATCAAAAGGATGATCAAACCCAGTAGACAGCTATAAGAAAATGAGAATAAATACATATATCAAATTGCCAAAGACACCCAAAGTGTTTCAAAAGCACTACAGAGTATATCACAACATTTAGTGCACTCCAAATATAACGAGCTAACCAATAATGTAATCATTTTTTTAATGGTCCAATGTTTTTTTAATAATTTTAATCATCATCTGATTCTAATTCATTCAGCAACAAACTAGAATTGAGAATCCATATGAATGTTCAGTCCTGGTTCTGGTGTGTTTGTTTTAAGGATTGAAATAGTAGAAGAAAAAAAAAGCAATAGAGATGGTTTACCAATATGAAGGAAAAGTTGTTAGTAAAAAAAAAAAAATACAATGAAAGGGGTTGAGGTAGCAAACCTCGTCCATGAAAATTACAGATGGCTGCCTTGAAACTGCAATCATGAATAGAGTTCGAACAAGCTTTTCAGCCTCTCCCACCTGAGTTGCCAAAGGTAACATGGACATATGTCAAACTTAAAGGTATCAAATATAGACCAAACTGCTCACAGCATTTTGTTGCATGAATATGTAAAATGAAAATACCCATTTTGATGTTAAAGAAGAGGCAGAAACATTAAAAAAGGTAGCCTCTGATTCGGATGCAACAGCTTTAGCGAGCATTGTTTTTCCATTTCCAGGAGGGCCAAAGAGAAGCAATCCTGAAATTTATGCGAAATAGGATACAAAGAATTGGCCTTTTTTTAGTTCATTAGCATAACCAAATAGCAATAGCAGCCTCAGTTTAAATACCTCTAGCTGGCTTCCGAAGTCCAGTAAATAAATCTCTTCTTTTAGTTGGTAGAATAACCATCTCCAAAAGTGTCTGCTTTGCCTTTTCAAGACCCGCTGAAAAAGATTAAGAGGAGGCGATCTAGTTTTCTATAAATAGAAATCCAAATAAGAATGATGGCAAATCTAGTACTTACCAACATCTTCCCACTTAACAGCAGGACTTCTGTCGACTATGACTGTGTTTATCATTTCAACTAGCTTGCTGTCATAGTTATTAACACCATCTTGAGTAGGTTTTGAAACTCTACTATTTCTTTGGTTTCCTGATACCAATGCAGTACTTCCATTCATGTTCAGTGAGCTCCGTGCAGAAGCTCTTTGTGCACCAGACACCGTAGATGTGGCTGTTCTATATGTTGTATGATTTAGTTTTGGTTGTTTTACATCTGACCATGAAATCAAAAGATAAAATTTCAACCTTGTGCACCAGAACGCAACTCGCTAGACACCAATGAGGTGAGATGAGAAAGCCAAAGACATACCCGTCCGCTTACTAAACACCTGCAGTCTATCCGCAACTTTCTCCTGCCATTTCGATATCTTTTGCTGATAACTCCTCACCTTTTCCTGCTCACTGACACCAAAAGACAACCTACTTCCATAAATTCCACTCCTTCGTACTTGAATTGCATCAAAATCACAAGGCAAGAGACAGAAGTACCTAGAGGAAAGCGGGACAGGGATTCTCACAACCTGGGCCTCGAGCATGACCCGATGCGCATTCTTATAGTGCGCGACGGCGTCATCAACAAGGCCCCATTCTTCAGCCCGGACGGCCTTGTCGATCTCCTCCTTCGCCAATTCAAAGTAACCCTTCAGCTTGTTAACAGCACGCTCAGCGACGATCGACGGCCCTGCGGCGGTGAAGGTGTCCATGGTCTCAGAGCCGTAACCAGCGGCAGCGGCCTGGGCGGAGGAGGTGCTTGGGCTAGTGGCGTAGAAGATCTCGGACAAGGAATCAGCAAGACCCTTGAAATGGTTCATCCCTGGAGAAAATACAGCGAGATATAGAAGACGAGGGTTTCTTGATCTAATGTCGAGCGATTTCGGACGATCACCTGGTGAGAAGCCGGAGCGGAGATGATCTCGCCAGGAAGTTCATGAAGTGAAGGAGAAGAAGGAGCAGAAGTGGATTCCGACGGGCGGAGGAGAGCACGCAGTTCGCTGAGAAAGGGAAGGGAGCTCGCCGCTACGGAGGAAGACGATCGATGACTCGACGCGTTACTGCTTTGATCACCGGTTTGTTGAGAAAGGAAGTCGATGGGCCGGAAATTTGGGGCCCATGGTAAGAGGTATTAAAATACAGGACCTTTCGGGGAGCGGCATGAAAAAATGTACGGAACAGGATTTTATGCAGAAAGACCGACTTTTGTTGTAAATTATGAAGCAAATCTTTGATATTTACGGATAACTTCAAATATTTTTCAGTTTTGTATAGGAGAAACGGCCCAAGGACTACCGGAGTTGTACTCGGCTTCGCCGGAAAATGAGACATGCCCGAATTTCCCTTCAAGCCCTCGCCGCCGGCCGCCTTTCTCCGCCTCATAAACCGCTGCAAGAACACGGAGCAACTCGAGCAAATCCATGCCCAGATTGTCTTCAACCCCAACCTCGACTCCCGAACCACCAGCTCCCTCCTCACCCGCCTCCTCCTCGCCCACACCACCGCCCCCTCGGCCTCGCTTCCCTACGCTTCCTTACTCTTCCTCCACATCCCCTCCCCGACCCTCTCCTCCTATAATGCCATCCTCCGCGCCCTCGCCGCCGCTCCCCCGCCCTCTCCTGTCTGCCCCATCTCTCTCTACTCCCGGATGCTGTCCTCTGGCCTCCTCCCCAACCACCTCACGTTCCCCTTCCTCTTCAAGCACTGCTCCCTCCGCCTCGCCGTCGCCGCCGGCCATTGCCTTCACTCTCACGTCTTTAAGCTCGGTTTCTCCCTTGACGTCTTCATCCAGAACGCCCTAGTGTTTTTCTACTCGACGTGCGGGTCCGTCGAGAATGGACGTATGGTGTTCGACGGAATGCTCGAGAGAGATGTTGTGTCGTGGAATTCGCTGCTGATTGGGTACTTGAGGTGCGGTGAGCTGGATGTTGCGATGGATGTTTTCCGGCGCATGGATGAACGGAATGTGATCAGTTGGAACTCGGTTGTTGCTGGATTGGTGCAGGGTGGTCGGGCAAGGGAAGCGCTAGATCTTTTCCATGAAATGAATGCAGTGGGTGATGGAGCTGTGAAGCCTGATAAGGTTACGGTTGCGAGTGTGATTTCGGCATGTGCTTCACTTGGTGCTTTGCACCAGGGGCGATGGGTGCATGGTTACTTGAGGAGGCGCAGGATGGAGTTTGATGTCGTGATTGGTACTGCGCTTGTAGATATGTATGGGAAGTGCGGGTGTGTGGCAAGGGCGGTTGAGGTCTTTGAGGAGACGCCTAGAAAGGATGTTCTGACATGGACAGCAATGATCTCAGTGTTTGCAGCTCATGGGCTTGGAGAAGAGGCTTTTGGTCTTATGGAAGAGATGGAGAGGAACGGCATGAAGCCAAACAAAGTGACATTTGGAGCGCTTCTGACTGCTTGTGCTCATGCTGGAATGGTGGAAAGAGGTCGGTTGTGTTTTGACATGATGAAAAGGGTTTACTTGATTGAGCCACAGCAGCAGCACTATGCCTGCATGGTAGATTTGCTTGGACGGGCAGGGCTTTTTGACGAAGCACTAGGGCTTATTAGTAGCATGCCAATGGAGCCTGACACATTTGTTTGGGGAGCATTGCTTGGTGCATGCAGGATGCATGGAAATCTAGAGCTTGGTGAGAGAATTGCAAATCATTTGATTGGATTGGAGCCCCTAAATCATGCTTTCTATATAATTCTTTCAAATATATATGCCAAGGTTAATAGGTTTGAAGATGCGAAGAAAGTTAGGAACTTCATGAAAGATCTGGGGATCAAGAAGGCAGCCCCTGGATGTAGTATGATTGAAGTTGATGGTAAGGTGCATAAGTTTTCAGTAAAAGGGGCACCAGAAGACAAAATGGAAGAGATTGTGTGGGTATTGAAATGGATGAATCACGAGCTGAAGTCCCTGAGAAATCTTCCTTCTTGCAAAGATGGGTTCTTGGAGTCATAAGGCATGTTGATGTAGAAAAGAAAAGGTAGGTCCTTTATACCACTGCCAGTGAAACTGCTTAAAATAGTGGATTCTAGATTAACTGACACTTGCTAACTCATAGTGTGCTTTTACCAAGTAATTGGATATGAGGACTATTTAAATATGCAATGGTCTCTTGGGGGTATTTGCTGGTACACGATTGATGTTTCCTGAAGTTGGCAGAGCTGAACAGGCTTCTAAGTGGCTGCTGCTTGCAGGTAGTTACAGTGCCACTTATCTATTTACCAAAAATGAATCTAGGAGCTCAACATATGAAATCAGACGAACTATCTTTAGAGATAATTACTCTGACATCCTTGTATGCTATTGCAGGGTTTCATTGTAAAGGATGCATCTTTATCTGTTTATCACCCCTGTTGTATGATGCAGTTAGTCATCAAAGATGAAAAGGTAAAACAGCAATTCATGGGATTCTGTGTCACTGATTTGTTCCTTGACTTCTTTTTAATTCTTATACCAGTCTGAGTAAAGTGATATTTTTGAAATTACCCGTACTGTGATGTCATACTCGAGAATTGCTGAAAACTTGTCTGTGGATTTTTTTTTTTAAGATGAAAAACTTGTCTCTGGATTACTAATTACTTAGCTGAGTGGATATTGTGATTCTTAAGGATAGATGTTGTTTGTTGCCTATGGCAACAGTAACCACACACTTCTAGTTTCCAATTGATAACTTGGCCCACACTTCTAGTTTCTAATAATTTTGTGTTTCTCTGATCTTAGTGGTTCCTTCTGATAACAATGCTGCAATTTGCTAAATACCTCAAGTCAAACTGGTCCTTCTCCATTAAGATTTGTGGATACCCTTTTTGTGTCACAAACACAAAAATCTAAAGCTTGCTCTTACTCTTCAGTTGTTCATAGTTTTCTTCTCATTTTCATTTCATATTTCTTTTCATGATAAACTAATTAATCCATTTTTTGCTAATTCTCATGATGAACATGTAGCTTTGAAAAAAGATGGCAAATGGTTGGTTATGAACGAGTATGAACAAGAGTAAATTGTGGCCATGAAAAAGCTAGAAAAAAAGGGGGGATATGGAAAAGCAATGGAATAGAGGCATTATTCATGTAGAACTTAACTGTTGAGATTATCTCTTTTTTTAGTCCCAAACTAAATGCTTCCAAATAGTCTTTCTTGAAATGAAATCATGTCGGAGAAAAACAGATTCCCTGGTGGAAGTACACAGCCTCAGTGCTAGATATTAATAGTTTTATTTTGATAAGTATTAAGGCATCATTTGGTTCAGAATCAAAATCAAAGTCAAAGTCAAGACTAATGAACTATTTTTGTAAATTAATAATTTTTTTAACAAAATTAATCCTACAATAAGTTAAAATTCAAAAACTAATTATTTTTTTATAATTATTTAATTTAATAGAGGTGTAAAATAAGTAATATTAATTTTACAAAAAAAATAATTTCGAAAAATCTTAATCCTGATTTTGAACCAAACAGTGCTTAAAGCTCTATGCTAGATATTCAAACCAAGGGAGTAGGAGAGGCTTAGAATTGGATGGGAATCAATATAGTACTTTTGGGCCACTACAGATCCCACATCCATAGCTAAAATGGAAAACCCTTCTCTTGGGGAATTTTTTTTTTCAGGAACTAAAAATCTGCTATTGTTCGTAAAGAATTACTGTTAGGGTCATTGACATTTATGAAAATGCTCAGCAAACTGTGCCATTTTCAATATTTATGGAAAGTAATTATTGTAAGGAATTTTCTCATATCTTTATTTCCTTTGAGCATCCATGAAAATAATGATTATGCAACATTTTGGAAGATTTCTACTCCTGTATTGGCTGTGTTCTCTGTCTAAGATGGATTTGATAAATAGTTAGCATAGGCATCGGACAAGTATTATTTGGGCAGAAATGGTGAAGGCAGCATGTTTATATATTCATACTTTTCATGTTAGCATTCAAATAAAAAAAAAGAAAACTAGGCTAAATTTATTTTTGATTCACAAAATTGAACTCAAAGGCTATACATTCTCACAGTTGCATGTAACTGACTGATTTTCTACCATGGTGCTGAAGAGTTAATATTTCAAATTTTGATAAAATGGAATGTTAACTTTCAATCTTTCAACACTGTTGCTTCTTTTGTCATTAAACATATAAATTTTATATGTAATTGCTTTAGCAGTCAATGTCGTGACTGAAGCTTTACTGTTGTAATGCGCAAATTTTATTAGCATAGATTTTGGAGGAACAGGCAACTGCACTGATCCAAGTACTAGGTTAAATTGGGTGTCAGATGCTAACTTTATGAAAATGAAAGGTGGTAGTCTGGTAGATGTGAGGAATATAAATGAAACTAGGCAGCAATATAAAGTTAGCAGATATTTCCCAGAAGATAACAAGTCCTGTTATACTCTAAGAACCACTGAAAGAAGGAGATGCCGTGTACGAGCAACATTTCTCTATGGACAATCTAATTCTAACGAAGTATACTCAATGTTCCAGCTATACATGGATTCCACGCAACAGTCCATCATAACAATTAAGGATGCTTCTAGGATATACATTGAGGAACTGATCATCAGGGCATCGTCTACTTCTATTCAGGTCTTCCTATTTCATATCAACTCTGGAGTTGGGTCTCTGAATCTTTCAGTGTATGCTACAGAATATGAGGATGATTTCTTCGTCAAGGTTGCTGCAAGGATAAATTTTGGAGCTCTGGGAGGTGACCCCATGAGGTTGGTACCATTGTGAAACTAGTCTTGCATGGTACTCTTTGGACCCATCCATCATTTTTTATTGTAAACATTACAGCAATTTTACTTTATCTGTAAACAGTCTTAACTTAGGAGACCAATCACTTGGAGAAAATTCATGCGAGTTTCCTTCAATCCAAAAGCAGTTCGTTTGTTTTATTTTCCTCTGCATTCCTTTGTTTTATTTTCTTTTGCATCCTGCAAGTCAAATTTGTCAATGTTGATGCCAAAAAAATAAAATAGAATAGAATTTATCAATACACTTTTGATGAGAAAGTATTTCTCCACTTCTGAATAATTTTTATCTTCTGCATAAACTTTTATTACAATTTAAATAAAAACTCAACAAATGCATAAAAAATTTAAATTATAATTAAAATAATATTTTCTTATATGACAATTTTTAAAGATATTTACCTACAACTCCCTAAGATTTTTTTTATTTATCAAAAATCCCCTGCAATTTCAATATTTATCTATAACCTTCACTTTTTTAAATTTATTATTTATAATCCTTTAATTGTTATTTAATCAAAATTTGTTTCAAAAGTTTCACTTTTACTCATTATAATTTTACAACTAAATCCTTTAAAATTCTTAATTTCTCACTCTCTATTCTTCCTCTAAAATATTTACAAATAAATTCTCAATTAAATTTTAAATTATAATTTATATATCTATAGATTTATAAATAAATTTTTTAAATATTTTTATTTATAAATAAGTCCAAAATTTAAAATTTTAAAATAAAAATTTACAAAAGAGAACCTTAAATATTTAAAAAATTTTACAAATAAACCTTCCATAAAAATTTAAATTACAAGTTTAATATTCATATATTTACAAATAGACCCCTCAAATATTTTTATTTATAAATAAGTCCAAAGTTTTATCTTTTTCTAATAAAAATTTTACAATATTGATGGTTTTAAAATTTAAAAATTTTTTATTACAAATTTAATATTTTTAAGTTTATAAATAGACCCCTCAAATATTTCTATTTATAAATAAGTCCAAATTTTATCAAATTTGTAATAAAATTTCACAATATTGAAGGTTTAAAAAATTAAATTTTTAATTACAAGTTTACTATTTGTACATTTATAAATAGACCTCATGAATATTTTTATTTATAAATAAGTCAAAATTTTATCATTTTTAAAATAAAATTTTATAAAAAAGACATTGAAAGTTTTAAAACTTAAAATTTGCAAATTACAAGTTTAATATTTACATATTTATGAATAAATTTCTTTGAATATTTTTATTTATAAATAAGTTTAAATTTCACCATTTTTAAAATAAAATTTTACAAAAAAGACATTAAAGTTTTTTAAACTTAAAATTTTAAATTACAAGTTAATATTTGTACATTTATAAATAGAAATTTTGAATATTTTTATTCATAAATAAGTACAAAATTTATTATTTTTAAATAAAATTTTACAAAAAAAATATTGAAAGTTTTAAAACTTAAAATTCAAATTACAAATTTAATACTTGTACATTTATAAATAGGACCTATTGAATATTTTTATTATAAAAAAAAATCCAAACTTTATCATTTTTAAAATAACTTTTATAAAAAAAGATATTAAAGATTTTAAAATTTAAACTTTTAAATTATAAGTTTAATATTTGGTACATTTACAAATAGATCTCTTGAGTATTTTTATTATAAATAAGTTCAAATTTTATTATTTTTACAATAAAATTTTAGAAAAAAGATATTGAAGGTTTTAAAATTTAGAATTTCAAATTACAAGTTTAATATTTGTATATTTACAAATAAACCCCTTGAATTTTTTTTATTTAGAAATAAGTTGAAATTATAAAAAAAATATTCAAGGGGTTTATTTATAAATATACAAATATTAAACTTGTAATCTAAAATTTTGAATTTTAAAACCTTCAATATCTTTTGCACAAAATTTTAGTTAAAAATGATAAAATGTGGACTTATTTATAAATAAAAATATTGAAGGGGTTTATTTGAAAATATACAAATATTAAACTGATAATTTAAAATTTTGAGTTTTAAAACGTTTAATTTCTTTTTTGTAAAGTTTTATTTAAAAATAAAAAAATTTAGACTTATTTATAAAAAAAATATTCAAAGGATTTGTTTAAATATACAAATATTAAATTTATAATTTAAAATTTTAAGTTTTAAAATGTACAAATATTTTTTAAAATGTTATTTTAAAATGATAAATTTGGACTTCTTTATGAATGAAAGGGGTCTATTTGTAAATGGACAAATATTAAACATATAATTTAAATTTTTAAGTTTTAAATCTTTCAATGTCTTTTTTGTAAAATTTTATTTTAAGAATAATAAAATTTGAACTTATTTATAAATAAAAATATTTAAGTGATTTGTTTGTAAATGTACATATATTAAACTTGTAATTTGAAATTTTAAAATTTTAAACTCTCAATGCCTTTTTTGTAATATTTTATTTTAAAAATGATAAATTTTGAATTTATTTATAAATAAAGATATTCAAAGGATTCATTTGTATATGTATAAATATTAAACTTGTAATTTAAAATTTTAATTTTTAAAACCATTAATATTGTGAAATTGTATTAAAAAAATTGATAAAATTTGGACTTATTTATATAAAAATATTTGAGTGGTCTATTTATAAATATAAAAATATTAAACTTATAAATTAAAATTTTAAGTTTTAAAACCTTTAATATTATAAACTTTTTATTGAAAAAAATAAAATTTGGACTTATGTATAAATAAAAATATTTAAGGGGTCTATTGGTAAATATATAAATATTTAATTTATAATTTAAAATTTTATGGAAGATTTATTTGTAAAAAAATTTAAATATTTAAGATCATCTTTGCAAATTTTTATTAAAAAGATGTTAAAATTTGGACTTATATATAAATAAAAATATTTGAGGGGTCTATTTATAAATATATAAATATGTAAATTATAATTTAAGATTTAATTGAGTGTTTATTTGTAAATATTTGAGAGAAAAAATAGAGGGTGAAAGATTAAGAATTTTGGAGGATTTAGTTGTAAAATTATAAAAAATAAAAGTAAAATTTTAGAAAAAAATTTAATTAAATAATAACCAGAAATTGTAGGTAATAAATTTGAAAATGAGGAGAGTATAAGTAAATATTGATATCGCGAAGAGTTTTTGATAAATAAGACAAATTTTGAGAGATTGTAAGTAAATATCCTTAATTTTTAATATAATTTATAATTTATATAGAAAATAAATCTGCAGTCAACAAGTACAGTAATCTTTGTCTAATGTAGGGTTAAATAATAATTTCATGACTATATTAATATGCTTAGTAAATAAAGCTCCGGCGAGAGTTGTCACATCCCGTTATGAACCCATTGGCAACGGGCACTGGAGTCTGATGAGCTGTCGAACACTGTTGGGGAGAGCGGGAGTTGTAGATGCGGAGCTTCCCCTGTGGAGATGGATCTGGTACAGAAGTTGGGAACGAGGAGATACAGAGATTAAGGGGATATGGGGCCTTTTGAGGAGGATGCGTTGTGTTTCAGATTTAAAGACCGTCGTTAGATCGGGAGGGGGGGGAGGGGGGCGGAGCGGGGTTCCGCACGGACTGGTTCAGGTTACGGTGCCTAACGAATTAGTTTTAATTTTAATTTTAATTTCAAATCAAATGGTGTTTAAGGAATTAAGAAATTAATTCGATTTCAAATTAAACGGTGCCTAACGAAATTAAAAAATTAGTTGGATAACGAGAGAATGGTGTCACTTGGTGGTTGGAGATGTTAGCGATGGTTTTAATGAAAGCTATGACGTTGGATGGCGATGGCTCATTTGGTTGGGCGCGAGCTTTCCGATAGAGACGAGGTTGGCTTAGGATTTGACGAGAAAACCTAACTTCTAATTTTATCACAAGTTTTTTGTCGCAATAAATGTTTTCTATATTAATATCCAAACTTGAATTTCTGAACCGAAAAAATAAAAGAAAATGGATCCAGACGGAGAGGAATACATCAACCGATCGAGGCTCAGTCGCGAGCGACACCATTCTCAGAATCGAACTAATGGGTGACGACGATTAGTAATGTGAGACAGTGATTCGATACTAAGCTCCAAATGATGGCAAACAATCCGTATCTAAACAGCTTGCAAAAAATGTGATTTGCAAAGTATTAAACAAAAACCAAGGATGGCTTCATTGTTCACAAATTATCTTAACGATTCAGAGAACGAAAGTTAATTATATTAATAATAGAATCATTTAATCACATAATGCTTTCTAATTAGGCTTCCAGAAATGAGAACAAGTCAGCTCGACAATTTCTTTTCTTCTTCTTTTTGTCTGAGAAAACAACCGGCCTGAAAAATTTTATCCGTTGAAGTCGATCCCTTCATCGCCCAGTCAGATGCCGAATGACAGTCGGAAGCATCAAAGGCTCCAAAATGGTCACATCAGATTTACACCTGGCGGCCGGCTGTTGGACGCGCGATATAGCTGCCGTAGCCGCTAAATCTTCATCGCCAAATTTCAATTCCGTCTAACTCCTTAAATTTTTATTAAATTATATTTTTTTCTTAAAATTAAAATTTTTATTAAATTGAATATTTATCCTCCAAATTTAAAAATTAAATATTTTTTCTTCGATTACTAGATATATTATGAAAATTTCATCGAATGTAAATTTATCATTAGAATAAATAATATTTAGAAAATAAATATTATTTAACATCATTTAGGTTGAACTAAAAAAATAAAGATATTTCTAATCAAGTGTATATTAACGAAATAAAGAATATCAGTAAAAATTAACTTCATATCCGGCTTATATTGAATCTCAAATATGTCCTAAATTGAGCTCTAATTTTGCTTAAGATTAGGTTGAAACGAGTTTAAACCAACTCATAACAAAATTATCATTTTATGTTTCAAGTTTAAATTTAATTCGAGATCAGACTAAAACAGAAAAAACCAAATCAAGAATAAAATAGTAATTTTATATTTTAGATTAAAATTTGATATGAAATAAATCTTTCAACCAAATAAGAAAGTTTTTTTTACAATAATAATAACTATTAAAATATTTTTTAAACAAATCAGAAGTATTTTTTTTATTTTAATTTAATATGACGTTAAATGATATAGATTTTTTAAATATTTTAAATTCTAACAATAAATATATACCGAATGAAATTTTTGTAATATATCAAGTAATATAAAAAATATTTAGTTTTCAAATTTGGAGGAGAAAAATATAATATAAAAAAACTTTGAGGAGTTACATATAATTTTTCAAGTTTTAAAACATATAATTTAATAAAATTTTAAAAATAATATCTATTTTTAAATTTAAAAAATATATAATTTAATAAAATTTTAAAGAGCTCTATATAATTCATCCAATTTTTTTAAATTGCGAAGAAGCCCGTTGTCCTCTCGTCTCCTCTCTCTCCTCTTCACAGTTTGATATCCATCATGGATTTCCCACCTGAGCTCAGATCTTTTGCTACTGGAATCACTGCTTTAGTGCTAGTTATCTTCCTCACTGTAGTCTTGAAGATACAGGCACGGAAAGGTGATGAAAAGAAGCGATTCCCGCCAGTGGTCGGAACCATCTTCCACCAGTTAATCAACGTCGGGCGCGTCCACGACTACCACACCGAGCTCTCTCGCCGGTACAAGACGTTCAGGCTCCTCGCTCCAATACGAAACCAGATCTACACCACCGACCCGGAGAATATCGAGTACATCCTCAGAACAAACTTCAAGAACTATGGCAAGGTGCTTGTCACAGATCTTCTTCAGATATGCACTTGCGAGAAGAACTAACGTTAAGATTCTAAGAATAGCATCTCGCGTGATACTGCAGGGAGAACTCACCTATGTAAATTGCAAAGAACTGTTCGGGGACGGAATTTTCGCTGTCGATGGTGACAAGTGGCGCCATCAAAGGAAGATTGCAAGCTATGAGTTCACAACAAAGGTCTTGAGCGACTTCAGCTGCGCCGTCTTCAAAAGCAATGCATCCAAACTGGCTCATTTAATCTACGAACAATCTAGCTCTAACAAGACTATGGACATTCAGGTCTCCTGGGAATAACTATTATTTTCTTCCTTTATTTCTGGATTTACTATCAAGTACTCTGTTCTGCAGGCCTTGTTCATGAGGTCAACAATGGACTCCATATTCAAGGTCGGGTTCGGGGTGGAGCTGAATCGCTTGGAGGGACCAGAAGAAGGGAGTAGGTTCTCGAGGGCGTTGGATAACTCAAGCGAGTTCATCGCTCGACGCTATTTCAATCCGCTGTGGAAGGTGATGAGGTTTCTGAACATAGGATCAGAGGCAAAGCTCAGGCAGGAAATCAAAGTGGTTGATGATTTTGTGTACAAGTTGATTCATACCAAGATGGAACTCATGTCTTCAGACAAAAATAATGATTCAGTAAGTTCAGAATACCCCAATTTCCGAAAAGATAATAACAAAAATTGCAAGACCATATGTGGAAAGCTAATCCTGATTCTTGATTGTTATGCAGCTGAAGAAAGAAGACATACTGTCGAGGTTTCTGCTGGAGAGGGAGAAGGACCCGGAGAACATAACTGATAAGTACTTGAGAGACATAATCTTGAATTTTCTGATTGCAGGTAAAGACACAACAGCAGGGACTCTGGCTTGGTTCATCTACATGCTTTGCAAGCATCCCTCAGTGCAAGATAAGGTCGCACAGGAAGTAGAGGAAGCAACCAGAACAGGAGAAAATCCAAGCATCAGCGACTATGCCAAGAGCATTACTGATGAAGCACTTGATAGGATGCAATACCTTCACGCAACCATCACTGAGACTTTGAGACTTTTCCCCTCAGTTCCCTTGGTTATTTTCCTGACAGAGCTTCTATGTTCTCATTTTGAGAGGCAGAAAGAATGACATGGTTTGTTTTTCAGGATTCAAGGGTGTGCTTCGCGGATGATACATTACCTGATGGGTCAATCGTGAGGGAAGGTGACATTGTATTTTATATGTCATACCCGATGGGGAGAATGGAGTACATCTGGGGAGACAATGCCAGGATTTTCTGTCCAGAACGGTGGCTCGACGAAAATGGGGCTTTCCGCCCCGAGAGCCCTTTCAAATTCACTGCTTTTCAGGTATGCTATGCTAGCTAGGAACAAAAAGTTCTATGGAAGGTGCTTGAAAAGTATTAGAACAGAATAAATATCCATTTTCGCTCATATAGGCTGGTCTGAGGATTTGCTTGGGAAAAGACTTCGCCTACAGGCAGATGAAGATCTTTGGAGCTGTTCTCCTGCGCTTCTTCAGTTTCAAGCTCAGTGACAAGAGCAAGGTGGTCAACTATAGGACTATGATAACTCTACACATTGATAAAGGCCTCCATGTTCATGCTTTCCATAGATAAAAAAGAGACACAGTCAAGGTTGCACGAAAAAAAAAAGAGAGTCGAGTCACATGCTACGTGTAACAATTGGTGCTCTGTCAACCTCCAAGAAATAAATTGTTTTAGCTCTGTTGTTTGGTGTGCAATGTTTAGATGTCAAGAATGAAAATCTCCGTTGTATCAAAGGTTTGAGACATTTTTATAAGTACTTGTATGATTTTATCATGATTGCAATGATGAAAATCTGTGCTCAGCGCTGAACTAAATCAGAAGAAGAAATATATTTAGGATCATGAATTTGAATGCATATACATTAACTTGCATATAGAGAATCAACCTTGAGAATTCATAGAGGTAGAGTAAGTCAATTTTGAATCTGGTTTTACATCAAGTGGAGTTCACTGCAGAGATGTGCCTTCCGTTAATATAGGAAGTTGAACTCCAGGCCTGGATGCCCATCCTCTCTGGTTCCTATAAGCTTCAATTGCTTCTAGCCTAAACCTTTCGCGTGATGCATCCATTGAGGTTTTCAATGTTTTCTGAGATAAAAACGAACAAGTAAGAATTAAGCCATTGATGTAGAACACTAATGGAGCTCAATGCTATTCTGTTATTACAGAAAACAAATCAACTTTAGAGAGAGCTTCAAATACCTTTGGAAATGATAACTTAGGTGGAGCCTCAACAATTTCACCAAATTTGATTTCTTCATGCTGAGGAAAATCCCATACATCATTTGTGTTTCCTTCCTTCTGTTTCCTCTTTTTTGCCTTCAAATACCTTCATAAATATTTTACAAGAACCAGAAGAATTTGAAATCAGCCAAAAAATGACCAATAGAGACTTGACGCACACAAAAATTAGAACTTGGCAATAAAAAATTGTTGACAAATGTCCAGAAAGGTTATTTCACCAATTATCACTTATCAGCATTTCTTTGTTTTTTTTTTCTATATTGAAATTTCACTTCCTAGAAGCATCTTGTAATTTTCCAAGTTGATAGACCAAAAGGACCTCCAACAAGAAAACAAAAATAAGTCTATCCAATTTAGATTAATGTGGTCAACAACTCAAACTAGACAGATGCAACACTCGAAAGATACAAAGTATTTAGAGATATTTTGCCAGTATATTAAAAATATCAGATAACAGTTTTTTCATGCATGTTTGCTACATAAAACCAACAGAAACAGCCGAGACGTTATAAAAAGTATAAACTCAATGAATCATGTGCAGATCAATTAAAGTCAAACAGAATTGCACAAATCAAGTATTCACATGAACACATACTCTTTTCTGCGTTCCTTTTTAATTGAACGAGTTACGACTCCATCAATATTTTGAAAGCGAAGGTCATTTGCTGCCTTTCTCTTCCGTTTTCTTTTTGACGCATTGTTTGAGTTTGTCTCCACAGATAAATTGGTGTTTTCTGTATATTTGCTTGACGTTTGTTTCCCAATATCCACAGAGATCTGTGTTTTTTTTTTATTTCCCTTCTGGAAAAAAAATTCCAATAGATTAAGTTCAGTATATGAATTTGAAAACTAAATGTATCTCACTGAAATCACTTTATAAACACAAATCTCATACAAAAAACTAATACTTTATCAAAAGTTGGATATCTTCTATTCATGAATGAAGGTCAAAAGAAGACTCAGCTCCCATCTATGATCATAAAGGTACACCAAAAGTTTTTCTTAAATCTAATATCAAAGTTATAGCACAGAGGGAAAGAGGGAACCAGAGCATGAAAAAATTAAACCCTGAACCAGAAGAAAACTATTGCCAGATACAGGAGGATTAAATAGAAAATTAGTATAACATGGAATGCAACATTATCTTGTCAACGAGCTGCAGGATCAGACCATTAATTATTGCTAGCTTCAATTTACAAACATAAGATTCAGTAGCCAATGTTTACAAAACAAACTCCAAGGCGCAAACTTTGTCGTTGTCAAGACTCACTTCAAAATTGCATAGAACTGGTTCGCCTAGTGATTAAGGCAACACTCCCAAAGATCAGTTTTTCTGGTTTCATCGGTTATAGTTCTCAGGAAGAGGGAAAAAGAAATCCAATTTTGAGAATGATAAGCAAATATGCTATAGAAGTAAAACATGAAGTTAAAACATTGTTAAAAAGCTGCCATTTTTTTCAAAAAAAAAAGGAACATGATACCAAAACCCAAGATCCTTACTTTTTCACTAGAATCGGCACCTTTCTTCTGCTCCTTCTTCGAATCCCTAGGATTTGAGCCTGAAACAGAGAGAGGAGAAGAAATCAAATTCAGAGAACGGTTCTTTTGGGAAAAATACAGAGAAAGAGGAAAAGGAGGGACCTGGAGCAGACGAAGCAGGGTTCTTGAACTGCATGATCTTCCGGAGCTTGGCCGGGACGGCCTCGAGCTCTTTTAGGTTCGGTGGCGGAGGAAGTCGGTTGTTGCCGCCGTGCGCCATCCTATAGTTCTTCTCCCGCCGCCGCTGCCCCTTCCCGGCCATCGCCGCTTCTTCCTATTGCGCTGAAGGGGTTTCAGGAACCGGGGTGTCCGCTATATGAACCGGCTCGGTTCAAGTTGGAGTGGTTGGGCTTAATCCGGTTGGCGACCCATCTGGTACAACCCGCACCCGAGCCTATATAGATTCAATAGAGATTTGACTTGAGAAGCGAAGTGCAATTACAAATTACACGTGGACGACGTTGTTGTCATATTTAGAATATTATTATCATTTTTCGAAAACAAGGTTAATTATATAATTGATTTAAGAGCTAATTTACTACACCCCTAATTTCCGCTGATTATGAAAAATTCCTCCTTAATTTCCGTAATTACTTATGTCATTTTTTTTTCAAAATATTTACCGATCATTATTTAATTAAAATTTTCTCTAAAAATTTCAATTTTATCCTCCATTATTTTTATAATTAAACCCCTAAAAACTTCTTATT
Organism: Trichopus zeylanicus subsp. travancoricus; assembly: GCA_005019695.1. NCBI lineage: Eukaryota > Viridiplantae > Streptophyta > Magnoliopsida > Dioscoreales > Dioscoreaceae > Trichopus > Trichopus zeylanicus. The sequence goes on from RXID01015203.1 coordinate 167,949, forward strand.
TATTATTTAACTTTCGGATATTTATAAATAACACTTTGAAATTATTCCGATTTACAAAAAACTCCTCGAAATTTTTAGTTAAATCTCTACGTCATTTGCACTGTAACCCTAACGAGCGAGCTGCTCTGCCCCCGTGCCGCCGCTCTGCCGCTCCCTTGCGTAGTCGATACCCCCCCGCCCTCCGCGCCATTGCTGCCCCGCCGGCGAGAAGATCGACGTCCGAACCCCCTCCTGGGAGCAGATCGGGCTCCTTCTTCCTCAGTAAGCATCTACAAGCCGCGCCCCCCCCCGCCCCGCCGAAACCCCTCCCTTCCTTCGTGCCCGAGGCTTGCGAGGACACCTGAAGGAAGAAAGAGGAGAAGGGGGGGGGGGCTGCGGCGGCGGCTCTCAGAGGCCAGCGCGATGGCGCGCAGGCGCAGACGCGCAAGGCCTAGGGGTGTGCATTCGGTTAAAACCGAACCGAACCGAACCGAACCGGCCGAACCGAATTTTCCAAAATTTTTGAAAACCAAAACCGAACCGAACCGAATTGCAAAACCGAAATTGACAGAGTTTGAATCTGGTCATTTGCATAAGGGATTAAGGGGGAAAAAAAAATTTAGTACAAGATATACCACAACAACACAGCAGCAGCAGGAGCAACACAACAGGAGGCTAGGAGCAGCAGCAGCAGCAGCAGCACTTGAAGTATAATGTACATAATTGTCATATTTGCAAGAGCAGGCAGCAGCAGGAGCAACACAGCAGGAGCAGCAGGAGGTTAGGAGCAGCCGGAGCAATACAGCAGGAGCAAGTGAGCAATACAGCAGGAGCAGCAGCAGCAACAACAACACAACAGGAGCAACACAGCAGGAGGCTAGGAGCAGCAGCCAGTCGGAGCAATACAGCAGGAGCAAGGGAGCAACACAGCAGGAGCAGCAGGAGGCTAGGAGCAGCAGCAACAACAACAACACAGTAGGAGCAACACAGCATGAGGCTAGGAGCAGCAGGAGCAGTAGGAGTAGGAGCAACACAGCAGGAGGCTAGGAGCAGCAGCAGGAGGATCAACACAGCAGGAGCAAGTGAGCAACACAGCAGGAGCAGCAGCAACAACAACAACACAGCAGGAGCAACACAGCAGCAGGCTAGGAGCAGCAGGAGCAGCAGGAGCAGGAGCAGCAACAACAACAACAACACAGCAGGAGCAACACAGCAGCAGCAGGAGCAACACAGCAGGAGCCAGGAGCAGCACAGCAGGAGGCTAGGAGAAGGCTGAGCAGCAACAGCAGGACAATGTATAGTTGTAGACTAGCAGTCTAGCAGAAGCGGGCAAGTTGCAAAACACTTCAATAGCTCAAATTCATGTAACAAGACAGTTCAAGACTTCAAGTTGCAGGAGCAGCAGTCAGCAGAGCAGCATAGGAGCAGGAGCAGCACAGCAGCAGGAGCATGTATATTGTATAGTATCAGAAGCTGGCAAGCTGCACTGCTGCAGAACACTTCAACAGTTATGTGGTTTAGAATAAATATGACCAACTGTAATTATGTGGTTCAGAATAAATAACAGTAATTATGTGGTTCAGAATAAATATGATCAATTCAGTAATCAGTTAGCATTTTAACTTTGAAGGATTATATCATGCCAAATGATCCATTAAGAAAAAATCTTGAGAAATCTCCTGTAGTCTTGTGTACAGAAGTAACAAAACAGAAGTCAGAACTCAGAAGGCCCAGAACCAGAAGTTCCAACTTCCAAGCAGCATAACATTACTAGGGTGAAGCCAAAGAATGAGACAATCGTCCAATCAGTCACTTGCCCATATGCGAGCATAGCATATGGCAATGAGCCAATGATTCAACATCTTCATCGCCTCAAACAGCTTATGAAAAATTCAACAAATATCATTAAAAAAATCATAAAACAATTCCAAGAGGGTCATACTGTCATATTCCCTCTCTGGCTGTCCCCGTGAGCGAATGGTAGGTAGTGGTTGCCTTCACAGGCCATCCAAACAACCATGCCATTGCTACAAGTAGGGGTGTGCATTCGGTTAAAACCGAACCGAACCGAACCGAACCAGAGTAGGGGACCATTGGAACACCTCCGCATCAAAACACCAAAGACAAAAAAAACCTCAAATAAAAGCAAAAATTCAAGAGGCTCAGATGGCTTTAATGCATCATCAAAAACGAAGATGTCTCCCCTCAGGCATCAACCTGCTTGGCTGCTACTGCAAAATAATAGTTGGATACATTGCTCTCATTTGCAACTTCGATAGTCATAGGCGCAGAACTTTCCTGCAAGGCAGAAATAGGCATTGGACTTGGAATAACTGGATTTGTGCTTGAAAGCTGCTGACTGTCATCCTGGTTCAACATCTGTTAATAGAAATATACAAAATTACATATTAAATTGTATGAAATCAAAAAACCCTAATTTAATTTCACAAAATTCAACCCTAACCTTGCAATTTGATCCCGATGATGCCGTTGTAGAACCCTAATTTCACAAAACCCTAATTTAATTTCACAAAAAATCAACCCTAAATTTCATAATTTCCGAAATACTCTCAACTTGCAGCTTAATCCGTTGTAGAAAAATGAGAGATTGAAGCTCAGAGCGCGACCAGAGAGATATTGAGGGGTTGGGACTGAGAGTCAGAGCCTCAGAGGAGAGGAGGAGGGGGGTGGTCCGGGGGTGGACCGTGGACGAAAGGATTAACAATAAAATCGTATGAAATCAAAAAACCTAATTTAATTTCACAAAAAATCAACCCTAAATACCCTCACCTTGCAGCTTAATCCGTCGTAGACTCGTAGAAAAATGAGAGATTGAAACTTAGAGCGTCGACCAGAGAGAGGCGTCGCCGCGTCAGGACTCAGAACCTCAGTCCTCAGAGGAGGAGGGCCAGGGGCGTCCGGGGGTGGACGAAAGCTGGTGGGATGAAGGCGCAGCACCGCAGGTCCGCAGCGGCGAGAGCGAGAGAGGCGAGAGCCAGAGCGGCGAGAGCCAGAGCGATAGCGGCGAGAGTGAGAGAGGCGAGAGCCAGAGCGGTGAGAGCCAGAGCGAGATCGGCGAGAGCAAGAGCGGCGAGAGCCAGAGCAAGAGCGCCGAGAGGGTTAGGGTTAGGGTTAGCAGAATAGCAGGCGTCGACTCGGCGAAGTGGCGAACCGCTCTGCTGAAAACGGAGATTATATAGGCGGTCCGGTCTGTTCGAGCCGATTAGACCAAAACCAAAACCAAAATCGCAGTATATAGATATATATATATAATTCGGTTCGGTTCGGTTTTTACGGTTTTCGAAAATCAGAAATCGAAACCGAACCGAAATTTAAATTTTTTTTTTTTCAAAACCAAAACCGAACCGAGAACCGAATTGGTTATTCGGTTTCGGTCGGTCGGTTCGGTTCGGTTAAAACCGAATAGTGCACACCCCTAGCAAGGCCAGGTGGCAGTCTCGGGGCGTCCGCGCCGCACGCCCTCGCACCGGTGTCTGCAAGCTGCCCCCCTTCCTTTGAGGCCGAGGCCGGCGAGCACGAAGA
>RXID01015204.1:0-37977 GCA_005019695.1 Trichopus zeylanicus subsp. travancoricus
GAGGAGGAGGAGGAGGAGGAGGAGGAGGAGGAGGAGTTTGGGTAGTACTAGTAGTAGCAATAATAGTTGTATTAGTTGTTGTAGTAGTAGGAGTAGATGTGGTCGTGGTAATAGTATTAGGAGTAGTAGTAGTAGGAGGAGGAGTAGTAGTAGTAGAAGTCGTAATAGTAGTAGTAGTAGTCATAGTAGTAGTAGTAGTAGTATTCGGAGTAGGAGAAGTAGCAGAAGTGGTGGTAGTAGTAGTTGTAGTAGTAATAGTAGTAGTAGTAGTATTGGTAATACTGGTAGTGGCAACTGTAGCAGTAGCAACAATAGCAGTAGTAGTTGTGGTAGTAGTAGCTGTAGTTATAGTCGTAGGAGTAGAAGTTATTGAAGGTGTAGGAGTAGGTTTAGTGCTAGGTGGAGCAGCAATCGACTACTACCTCTCCTACAACTACAACTACCTCTACGATTATAGTGACAATAGCAATGTCTACTGTTGCTACCCATACTTCTACTCCTCCTACTACTACTATTACACCTGCTACTACTACTACTACTACAACTATTGCTCCTAGGACTATTCCTAGTACTATACCTACTCCTCTAACTACTACTTCTACTACTACTTCTACTACTACTTCTACCTACTTTTGCTTCCACTTCGACTACTACTACTGCTATTGCTACTGGTACTACTACCACTACTACTACAATAATAACTATGACTACTACAACTACTATTGCTTCAATTGCTACTACTACGACCACTACTACTCATACAACTACAACTACTGCTACTACTATTACAAGTGCTGCTACTAATACTAGGATAATTCCTGAAACTATTACTACTATGATTACTATTACTACTTCTACAACAACAACAACAACAACTACTACTACTATTACTACTGCTGCTACAACTCCTGCTACTCCTACAACTACAACTTGCACTACTACTACTACTACTACGACTTGCACGACTACTACTATTGCTACTACTACTACTTCTACTACAACTACTCTTGCTGCTACTACTACAACTACTACTACAACTTCTACTACTACTACAACTACTAATTCTACTACTGCCACTACTTGTAGTACTAGTACTACAACTACAACTTCTACTGCTATAGCTACTACTACTTGTGCTGCTGCTACTATCACTACAACTACTACTGTTGCTACTTTTGCTACTACTACTACTTCTACTACTACTATTACTACTCCTACAACTACTGCTACTAATACTACTACTACTATAACTACTACTACTGCTATTACTACTATTACTACGCCTATTACTACTTCTACTACTATTACTACTACTATTGCCACTACTACTACCACTACTACAACTACTACTACTAATATTTCAACTACTACTACTACTACTACCACTGCTGCTGCTACTACTACCACTACTGCTGTGACTACTACTATTACTACTACTACTACTACTGCAACTACTACTACTACTATTATCATTGCTACTCTTGCTACTGGTACTATTACTACTTTTATTATTATTATTACTACTACTACTACTATTATTACTACTGCTAGAGTTACTACTACTACTACAACTTCTACTACTGCTACTGCTACTATTACTACTACTACTACAACTACTACTGCTACTGCGATTGCAACTACTCCTATTACTACTACTACTGTTGCTACTACTACTACTACTACTATTACTACTACTACTTCTACTACTGTTCCTCCTACTATTACTATTTCTACTGCTACTACTACTACTACTTTTGTTGCTGCTACTACTACTACTGCTACTACCATTCCTTCTGCTACTACTACAACTCCTCGTCCTCCTCGTCCTCCTCCTCCTACTACTACTTCTACTACTATTACTATTTCTACTACTACTGCGAAACCAAATATAGAATTACTACTACTATGGCTATTACTACTACTATTGCAGCTACTTCTTCTACGACTACTATGAGTGATACTCCTACTACTACTATGACTATTTCTAATACTACAAATATTATTATGACTACTACCGCAACAACAACAACTACTACTACTACTCTGACTACTACTACCACAAGTACTACAACTACTGCTCCTATTGCTAGTATTACTACTTCTACTACTACTACAATGACAATAATTACTCTAATCCTATTACTACTACTAGTACTACTATGAATTCTACTAGCGCTACTTCTACTCATGCTACAACTACTACTAACAATATTACTACTTCTACAGCTACTACTACTACTTCTGCGACTATTCCTTCTCCTACACCTATTCCTTCTACTACTCCCACTACTGCCACTGCTACTACTACTACTACAACCATTATGACCCCTACTACTGCTACTGCTACTCTTATTGCCACTACTACTACTCCTACTACTAATGCTGCCGCTATTTCTACTACTACTACTCCTCCTACTACTAATACTACCACAACTAGTACTACTATTGTTGCTATTGCTGCTACTACTACTACTACTATGATTGCCACCATTACTACTACCATAACTACAACAACTAGTATGACTACTACTACTACTACTACTACTACTGCTACAACTACAACTACTACTGCTACTACTACTAATGCAACTAGTATAGCTGCTACGACAACTACTGCTACTGCTACTACTACTAATGCAACCACTACAGTTACTACAGGTATAACTAGTTCTACTACTACTACTGATGTTACTACTACTACCACTGTTGTTGCTTCTACTTCTACTACTTATATTACTACCGATATTAGTACTGCCACAACAACAACAACAACAATGACTACTACTACTTCTGATGCTGCTACTACTACAATTACTACTTCTACAGCTACTGTTACTAGTACTGCTACTGCTACTCGTACTACTACTTCTACTACTACTGCTACTTCTATTACTATTGCTACTGCTACTGCTACTCTACTACTATTACTACTACTGCTCCTATTACTACTACTACTACTGCTATTACTACTTCTACTACAACAACAACTACTACTATTACTACAACTACTACTACTGCTGCTACTACTACTATGACTGCTGCTACTACTACTGTTGCTGCTGCTGCTGCTGCTACTGTTGTTGTTGCCACTACTACTACTACTACTACTATTGCTGCTGCTGCTACTACTACTACTACAATTATTCCTACCACCACCACCACCAATACTACTATAAATATTGCTGCTGCTGCTTCTGCTACTACTGTTACTACTATTCCTACCACCACTACTACTCCTCCTCCTACTACTACTACTAATACTACTACTATTACTACTATCACAACCACTACTCCTACTGCTATTGCTACTACTACTACTACTACTCCAACTACTGCTACTACTACTGAGAAACCAACTACTACTTCTATGACAACTACTACTATAGCTATTACTAATACAATTGCGGCTACTTCTTCTACTACTACTATGAGTAATATTCCTACTACTACTACTACTACTATTTCTACTACTACAAGTATTATTATGACTACTGCTACAACAATTACTACTCCTACTACTTGTGTTACTACTTCTACTACTACTACAATGACAACAACTACTACTAATCCTACTTCTACTACAAGTACTACTATGTCTTTTACTACCGCTACTCCTAATCATACTACTACTACTAATAAGAATATTACTACTCCTACAACTGCTACTACCACTAGTCCTACTACTATTCATTCCCCTACACCTATTCCTACTACTACTCCCACTACTGCCACTACTACTGCAACTACTACAACTATTACTACCACGACTACTACTGCTATTACTGCTTCTACTTCTACTACTACTGGTACTAGGAGTACTACTCCCACTACTACTACTGCTATTGCTACTACTACTACAACTACAACTACTGCAGCAATTATTTTTGCTGCTATTGCGACAATTACTATTGCTACTAGTACGCCTACTCCTATTGCTACTACTATTACCACTACTACTATTGCTGCTACTCTTACTGCTACTACTACTCCTGCTCCTACTACTAATGATTCTGCTGCTACTACTACTAATACAACCACTACTAATACTACTATTACTTCAAATATGACTGCTATTGCTACTTTCTCTATTGCTACCACTATGAATACTATAACAAATAGTACTACATTTAAGGTTGCTACTACTGCTACTACTGCTACTACGATAGCCACTACTACTACTTTTATAACTACTACCACTACTACTACTACTACTACTACTACTACTACTACTACTTTTGCTGCTGCTGCTGCCACTTTTACTTCAATTCCTACTTTAATAACTTCTGCTACTAGTACTGCTACTCCTACTACTACTATAAGTACTACTAATGCTACTACTACAACGACTACAACAACAACTACTACTACAACAACTACTACTACTAATTGTATTACTACTGTTATTACTATTACTACAGCTACTGCTGCTGCTGCTACTACTACTGCTGCTACTAGTGCTATTGCTAATACTATTGCTATTACTACTACCACTGTTGCTGCTACTGCAACCACTTGTACTGCTACTGCTATTACTATTGTCACTACAACAACAACTGCTACTACTGTTGTTGCTACTACTAATGCTACTACTACTACTATCATTGTTGTTCTTATTGTTGCTACCACTACTACTGCAACTATGACTTCTCCAACTACTACAACTACTGCACTACTACTGCTTCTATTGCTACTACTACTACTACGGCCACTATGCTAACAAAATTACTACTTCCACCATTGCTACTGCTACTACTACTATTACAACTACTACTGCTACTATTACATCTACTGCTATTGTTACTACTACTACAACAACAACTACTGTTACAACTTCTACTACTACTATAACTACTACTACTACTACTATAACTACTACTCCTTTAATAACAACTACTACTATTGTTGCTACTACTGCTACTACTACAATTGCTGCTACTTCTAGTACTCCTACTACTTCTGTTATTGCTGCTACTCATGCTACTACTACTCCTCCAACTACTACAACTATTGTTACTACTACTTCTATTATTACAACAACTACCACTACTACAACTACTACTGCTGCTACTACAACTTCTACTACTACGACAACTACCACTACTTCTACTGCAACTACTACTACTACTCCTCCTAATACTACTTTTGCTACTACGGCAATAATTGCTGCTACTACGGCAACAATTGCTACTACTACTACTACTACTACTACTACAATTGCTACAGCTACAGCTACAATAGCTGCAACTCCTACTGTTACTTCTACTACTACTCCTACTATTGCAACTATTGCTACTATTGCTGCTACTACTACTACTCCAACTACTACTAATACTACTAATACTACGACAAATATAGCTTCTACCACTTCTACTACTACTACTGCTACTACACCTTGTTTTACTCTTACTACTACTTTTGCTACTACTACTGCAACAACTACCAATATTATTACTACTACAACTACTACTGCTACAATGACTACTACTATTGCTACTACTACTGTTACTATTTATGCTACTTCAACTACTACTACTATTATTACTACTACCTCTACTTCTGCAACAATAGTGACTGCTACTACTACTTCTTTGACTACTGCTACTAGTACTACAACCGCTGCTACTACTACTATTACTATAACTATGACTACTACTACTACTACTACTACTACTATTATTGCTACTACAACTGCTACTACTACTACTAGTACTACTATTGCAACTGTCCCTTCTACTGCTATCACTGATGATGCTCCTATTACTGCTACTGCTACTGCTACTACTGGCACTACTACTTCTGCTATTGCTACTATTACTTCTGCTACTTCTACAACTACTACTTCTGCTACAACTACTACAACTACTGATGCAGCTGCTATAGCTACTATTACTACTACCACTACAACAATTGCAACAACTACTACTACTTGTACTACTACTACTACAACTAAGGCTACTGTTGTTGCTATGGCTACTACTATTGCCTCAATCACTGCTACTGCTACTACTATTGCTTCTATTACTTCTACTACTACTACTACTACTACTAGTACTACTACAATAGCTATTGTTGTTGTTGCTGCTACTAATATGGCTACTACTACAACTACTACTATTACTAATGTAACTATTACAACAACTACTACTACTGCAACTACTATTACTACTACTACTACTACTACTACTACTACTATTACTAATAAAGCTATAACTACTACTGCTGCTATTACTACTACTACAACAATAATAACTACTACTACTACCACTTATCCTACAATAACAACTACTATTACTTCCCCTACTATTGCTACTACTGCAACTTTTACTACAGCTACAGTTGCTACTATTGCTACTACTACTACTACCACAATTACTTCTACAGCTACTACTACCTCTACTCCTAATACAGCTACAGTTACTACTACTTCTACTAGTGCTACTGCTACTACTCTTGCTGCTACTACTGCTACTACTACCGATGCTACTACTACTGCTACTACTATTACCACTACTAGTACTACTACTTCTACTGCTACTACTACACTACTAGTACTACTACTTCTACTGCTACTTCTACTACATCTACTACTACAGCTACTACAACTATTACTACTGGTACTACAACTACCACTACTACTACTACTGCGATTTTTGCTACTACTGCTTCTACTTCTACCTCTACTATTACAGCTTCTGCTACTACTACTCTTACTGCTAGTACTACTACTACTATTACGTCTACTACAACTACTACAACTACCACTACAACTACTATTGCTACTATTACTACTATTGCAACTACTACTCCTACTGCTATTGATGCTACTACTACTACTTGTACTACATCTGCTTCTAGTACTTCTACTACTACTACAAGTAGTACTCCTCCTACTACTACAACTACTACAACTACTGTGAGTACTGCTACAATGGCTACTTCTACAAGTACTCCTCCTCCTCCTCCTCCTCCTCCTCCTACTACTACTACTACTACAATTACTACTACTACTACTACTACTACTAATACTACTACTACTTTTGCTCCAAAAAATACTACTACAACTAACACAATCACTACAATACGACTATTACTAATACTACTATTACTAATACTAATTGTATTACTACTACTACTACTACTACTACTACTACTACTACTACTTCTACTACTACCTCTACTACTTCTATCACCACTACAATTGCTAGTACTCCTACTAATCCTGCTACTACTACTACTACTACTATTACTGCTACTACTACTGCTGTGCCGTGACCACTACTACAACCACTACTATTGCCGCTACTGCTGCTACTAGGTTTGCAAGTACTACTACTTCTACTACTACCACTCCTACCTCTACTCCTTCTCCTACACCAATTCCTACTCATACTCTTACTCCTACTACATCTACTACTTCTACTAGTAGTACTACTACTACGGCTGCTACGACTGTAATAACTGCTACTACTATAACTACTACTACTACTATGGTAACTACTGCTGCTACTGCTACAACCACTACTATTGCTACTACTTCTCCTATTACTACTACTACAATTGCAACTATTACTACCATGACTACTACTGCTACTATGACTATAACTACTTCTACTACTACTACTTCTGCTATGACTACTACTACTGCTGCCGCTCCTATAGCTACTGCTACTTCTACTCCAATAACTATAGCCAATGCAGCTACTACTGCTACTACAATAGCAACTACTACTACCACTACTCCTGCTATTGCTAGTATTAAGGCTGTTACTACTACTACTGTGCTTTTGCCGCTGTAGCTACTAATACAGCTACTACTACAATTACTACTTAGACTGCTGCTACTGCTACTGCTACGACCGCCACTACTACTACTACTCCTGCTGCTACAACTACTACTTAGACTACTACTACTTCTATTGCTTCTACTAATATTTCTTCTGCTATTGCAATAACTACTTTTACAACTACTGTTACTACTAGTACTACTGTTATTACTACTACTGCTGCTACTAGTGCTATTGCAACTGCAACTACTACTACTGCTGCTACTAGTGCTACTGCAACTGTAACTACTACTACTGCTGCTACTACTATCGCTCCAACTACTGCTACCACTACTAATATAACTAATACAACTTCTCTTACAACTACTACTTCTGCTACTACTACCGCAACTACTACTAATACTATTGCAAGAACAACTACTACTACTACAACAACCACTACTATTGCTACTCCTACTGTTACTTTGACTACTACTACCAACACTAATACTACAATTACTACTGCTACACTAGTACTACTATTGTTGTTGCTGCTACTACTACTATTGCCAAAATAATTGCTACTATTGTGACTGTTAATAAAAATATTGTAACTAGTACTGTAATTATTACTGCTGCATCTACTACTCCTCCAAAAACTATTACTTTTTGTACTACTTCAGCAACTAATACTACTACCACCCCTACTAATACTGTTGTTGCAACTATTGCTACTGCTACAACAAGTATTGCTACTACAACTACTATTACTACTACTATTGCTGCTGCATCTACTACTCCTCCAACAACTATTACTTTTTGTACTACTTCAGCAACTAATACTACTAACACCCCTACTAATACTGTTGTTGCAACTATTACTACTGCTACAACAAGTATTGCTATTACAACTACTATTACTACTACTATTGTTGTTGCTGCTACTACTACTACCAATAGTTGGAGAAGTAATAGGGGTAGCGGTACTAGCAGTAGAAGTAGTAGTAGTAATAGTGGTGGTTGTAGTTGTAGCAGTAGTAGTAGTAATACTAGGAGAAGTAGTAGTAGTAGCAGTTGTAGCAGTAGTAGTAGTTGTAGTCATAGTAGTAGCAGTAGTAGCTGTAGTAACAATAGTGGCAGTAGTAGTGGTTTTAGTAGTCATATTAATAGTAGTAATTGTAGAAGTAGCTGTAGTTGTAGCAGTAGCAGAAGTATTAGCAATTGTGGGCGTAGTAGTAGTGGTAGCGGCAACAAAAATAGCCATAGTAGTATAGTAGTAGTAGTTGTTGTAGTAGCAGTAGTGATAGTAGTGGTAGCAGTAGTCGTAGTTGTTGTAGCAATAGTAGTTGTAGTAGTAATAGTAGTAGTAATAGTAGTAGTAATAGTAGCAGTAGTAGAAGCAGAAGTAATTATAGTTGTAGTAGTAGTAGTTGTAGTAGTAGTAGGAGTAGTAGTTGTAGAAGTAGTACTAGTAGTCGTAGTTGTTGTATTGACAACAATAATAGCAGCAGTAGTAATAGCAATAGTAGCTAAAGTAGTAGTAGCTATAGTGGTAGTAGTTAGAGAAGTTGTTGTAGTAGTAGCAGTAGTGGTAGTAGTAGGATTAGTAGCAATAGCAATAGCAGTAGTAGTAGCCATGGAATTTGTAGTAGTAGTTACTGTAGTAGTAGTGGCAAAAATAGTAGCAGTAGTGGTAGAAGTAAGAGAAGTACTAGTAGTAACAGTGGTCGTAGTGGTTGTCAAAGTACTACTAGAAGTAATTGTTGCAATAGTAGCAGTAGTGGTAGTTGTAGCAGTAGTTGTAGCTCTAGTTGTAGGAGTAGTAGTAGAAGAAATTTTAGTCATAGTAGTAGCAGAAGTAGTAATAGTAGTTGCAGAAGTAGCAGTAATAGTAGTAGTATTAATAGTAGTATTATTAGTAGTAGCAGTAGTAGTTGTACTAGTATTCATATTAGTAGTAGTAGTAGTCGTAGTAGTTGTAGCTGAAGAAAAATTAGGAGGAGCAGCAGTAGCAGTAGGAGAAGTAGTAGCAGTAGTAAGAGTAGTTGTTGTAGCAGTTGTAACACAAGGAGAAGTAGAGGTAGTAGTTGTTGTAGCAATACTAGTAGTGGTAGTTGTAGTTGTAGTTGGACAAGTAGTAGCAGTTGTAGTACTTGTAGTAGAACTAGTAGTAGTTTAGTAGTAGTAGTAGTAGTAGCAGTAGGAGTAGGACTAGTAGTAGTAGTAGCAGTAGCAGCAGAAGCAGTAGCTGGAGTAGAAGCAATAGCAGCAGTAGCAGCAGTAGTAGTAGTAATAGTAGTAGCATCTACAGCACAAGTAGCAGCATCGGCTACTATTATAGTAGTCATAATAGCAGTAGTAGTAATAACTACGGTAGTTGTAGTAGTAGCAGTAGTAGTAGGAGTGGTAGTAGCAGTAGTAGTAGCAATAGTAATTTTAGTAGTAATAGTAGTAGCAACAGTAGTAGCAGTAGTGGTAGGAGTAGTAGTAGCAGCTGCAGCAGTAGTAGTGGTAATAATAGGAGTAGAAGTAGAAGTAGTATCAACGGTTGCATTAATAGGAGTAGCAACAGTAATAGTTATAGGAGAAGTAGTAGTAGTAGAAGAAGTGGTAGCATTAGTAGTAGTAATATTATTATTCATAGCAGTACAAGTAGTAGTAGTAGTAGCAGCAGTAGTTGCACTAGGAGTGGCACTAGAAAATTATGGTGGTAGTAGTAGTAGCGGCGACGCTAGCAGTAGTAGTAGTAGTGTAGCAGTAGTAGTACAAATTATGGTGGTAGTAATAGTATTTGCAGTAATAGCAGAAGTGGTAGTAGCTGAAGAAAAAGGTAGTAGTAGCCGCGGTAGCAGGAGTAGTGCCAGTAGTAGCAATAGTCATAGCAGAATTAGTAGTGGATACAGTAGGTGGAATGGTAGTAGTAGTAGCAGTAGTCACAGTAGTAGTAGAAGTAATAGCAGTAGTAGAAGTAGTATTTGTTGTCATAGTTGTAGCAGATGCAGTAGTAGTAGTAGTAGTAGTAGCTGTAGTAGTAGTGGTAGTTGTAGTAGTAGTAGTCGTAGTAGTAGTAGTTGGAGTAGTAGTAGTAGCAGTAGCAGTTGTAGTAGCAGTAGTAGTAGTAGCATTAGTTCGAGTTCGAGTAGGAGTAGGAGTAGTAGTAGAAGTAGTAGTAGTAGTAGTTTTAGTTATAGGAGTAGGAGTAGGAGTAGTAGAAGCAGTAGCAATAGCAGCAGCAGTAGCAGTAACGGTGGAAGTAGTAGTAGTAGTAGTAGTAGTAGAAAAAGTAGTAGAGCAGTAGTAGTATTAGTCATAGTAGAAAGAGTAGTACTGGTAGAAGGAAAATAGTAGTAGTAATGGTAGTCACAATAGGAGCATTTGTAGTAGTAGTAGTAGAAGTTGTAGATGAAGCAGTAGTAGTAGCTATAGTTGCAGTTGCAGTATTAGTAAGAGAAGCAATAGTATTAGTCGTGGAGCTTGGAGTAATAACAGTAGTAGTAGTAGTAGTAGTTGTAGTAGTAGTAGTAGCTATAGTAACAATAGTAGTAGTAGTAGTTTTAGTCGTAGTCATAGTAACAGTAGTAGTAGCAGTGACAATAGTAGTTGTAGTAGTAGTTGTAGTGGTAAGAGCAGTCGTAAAAGTAGTAGTAGCTATAGTAGTGTAGTAGTAGTAGAAGTAGTAATAACAATAGTAGTAGTAGTAGTAGTAGTAGTAGTCAAAGAAATAGTCATAGGAGTATTTGCAGTAGTAGTAGTAGTAGCAGTATTTGCAGTAGTAGTAATAGTTGTTATTGTTGTTGTTGTAGTAGTACTAGTAGTGACAAAAGTAGTAGTTGTCGTAGGTGTAGTAGTAGTAGTAGTAACAGTAGTAGTAGCAGCAGTAGTAGCAATAGTAGTAGCAGTTGTAGTAGTAGTTGTAGCAGAAGTAGAACAAGTAGAAGCAGCAGTAGTAGTTATTGTTGTAGCCGTAGTAACAGTAGTAGTAGTAGTAAAAATAGTTATTGTAGTAGTAGGAGTGGTAGTAGCAGTAGCAATAATAGTAGCAACAGAAGTCATAGTAGTAGTTGTACTGGTAGTAGTTGTAGTGGTAGCAGTAATAGCAGTAACAATACTAGCAATAGTAATAGAGGAAGCAGTTGTAGCAGTAGTTGCCGTAGGAGCAGTAGTAGTCATAGTAGAAGTAGTAGAAGTAGTAGCTGTAGTAGTATTAGTAGTAGTTGTTGTTGTTGTAGTGGTTGGAGTTGTGCTATCGGATGTAGGAGTAGTAGTCATAGTTGTGGTAGCGGTACTAGTAGCAGTAGTTATTGTAGTGGTAGTAGTAGCAATAGTAATAGCAGTAGTAGTCGTAGTAGTAGTAGAAGTAGTAGCAATAGCTATAGTTGTAGCAGTAGTAATAGTAAAAGCAGTTGTAGAAATGTTGTAGTAGTATTAGTAGTATTAGCAGCGATAGCTGTTGTCATAGTAGTACGAGGAGAAGTAGTAGTAGTTGTCATTATTGTAGCAATAGAAGTAATAGTAATAGTAGCCACAGTACTAGCCATAGTAACAGTGGAAGCTGTAGTAGCTGTAGTAGCAGTAGTTGCCGTAGTAGCATCATTGGTAGCAATTGCTATAGCAGAAGTAGGAGCTGTAGTAGGAGCTGTAGAAGCTAGAATAATAGTTGTATTAGTAGTTGTAGTGGTAGTAGTAGTATTAGCGGTTGGAGTAGTAGTAGAAGTAGTTGTAGTTGTAGTAGTAGTAGTTGTTGTTGTTGTTGTCGTAGTAGCAGCAGTAGTCGCAGCCGCAGTTGTAGTGGTAGTAGTAGTGCCAGTAGTAGTTGCAGTAGTAGTAGTAGTTGGAGAAATATTAGTAGTAGAGTAGCAGCTATAGTAGTAGTAGCAGTAGTAGTAGTCTTGGGAGTCATACTATTATTTGTGGTGGTGGTAGTAGTAGTAGTAGTAGTTGCAGCAGTAGTAGTAGTAGGAGGAGGAGGAGGACGAGGAGTAGTAGTGGTAGTAGTACGAGCATTAGTTGTAGTAGTAGTAGCAGCAGCAGTGGTAGTAGTAATTATTGTAGTAGTAGTAGTGGTTGTGTAGTTGTAGTAGTAGTTATAGCAAAAGCAGCAGTAGTAGTAGTAGTAGTAGTAGCAGTATCAGCAGTATTCATAGTAGTAGTGATAGTAGACTAGCCGTCGTAGCCACAGCGGTCGCAGTAGCAGTCATAGCAATCATAGAGTAGTAGCAGAAGTATTAGTGGCAGTAAGAGTAGTAGAAGTAGTAGTAGTAGTAAAAGAAATAGAGTAGTAGTAGTAGAAGTAGCAATGGTCATGGTAGTAGCAATGGTAGTGGTAGTATTAGAAGGAAAGGAAGACTAGTAGCTGTAGCAGTTGTCATAGTCTTAGTAGTAGTATTAGTAGTAGTGGTGTTGAGAGCATAGTAGAACTAGGTGTAGTAGTTGTACTAGTGGTAGTTGTAGTAGTAGCAATAGTAGAAGTGGTAGCAATAATAGTGGTAGTAGCAATAATAATAGTAGTAGTAGTAGTTGATGTTGTTGTAGTAGTCGTATTTGTAGTAGTAGTAGTATTTATAGTAGTAGTAGCAATATTTGTAGTATTAGCAATAATAGTAGTAGCAGTATTAGTTACAATTGTAGCAGTGGTAGCAGTAACTGTAGTAATACTAGTTGTAGTAGTAGCATTAACAATAGCAGTAGCAATTGTAGTAGTAATAGTAGTTGTAGTAGAAATACAAGCAGTAATAGGAGTAGTGATTATATAAGCAACAGTATTAGTAGTAGTTGTAGTTGTAGTTGTAAAGGTAGTAGTTGTAGTAATAGTAGCAGCAGTAGTAGTAATAGTAGTAGTAACGGTAGTAGTAGTTGTTGTAGTAGTAGGAGTAGTCGTAGTAGTTGTAGTAGTACTAGTAGTATTAGTGGAAGTAGCAGTAGTAGCGGAAGTAGCAGCAGTAGTGGTAGCAGTAGTCGTAGTAGCAGTAGTAGTGGTAGTAGTAGTACCAGTGGTTGTTGCGATAGTAGTAGTAGTAGGAGGAGGAGAAATCATAACAGTGGGAGTAGCAGCCATAGTAGTAGTAGTCGTAGCAGTCGTAGTAGTAGTTGTGATAGTAGTAGTTATAGTAGTAATAGTAGTATTAGGAGTATTAGTTGTAGCAATAGTTGTCATTGTAGTCATATTAGTAGTAGCTTTCGCAGTGGTGTTTGTAGCAGTTGTAGTAGTAGTAGTAATAGTTGTAGTAGCAGTAATGGAGTAGTAGTTGCAATAGAAGTAGAAGTCGTAGTAGTAGTGGTCGCAGTATTAGCCATAGTAGCATCAGTGGCAGTAGTAGTAGTTGTAGTAGTAGTAATAGGAGTAGTAGTAGTAGTATCAACGGCTGCATTAGTAGTTGCAGTAATAGCAGTAGTAACAGTAGTAGTAGGAAAAGTAGTAGTAGTATAAGAAGTAGTAGCAGCAGTAGTAGTTGTACTAACAATAGCAAAAGAAATAGTAGTAGTAGTAGTAGTAGTAGTAGTTTAGTAGTGGTGGTGGTAGTAGTAGTCGTAATAGTATTTATAGAAATAGTAAAAGTAGTAGTAGAAGGAAAAGAAGTGGTAGTAGTAGCAGCAGCAGTTGTAGTATTGGTAGAAGCAGCAGTCTAGTAGTATTAGTTGTAGCTGCGGTTGTTGTAGTAGTAGTGGTAGTAGAAGTAGCAGTAGTAGCTGTAGTAGCAATAGCAGTAGCAGTAGTAGTGGTAGTGGTGGGTGTAGGTGTTGCAGCAGTAGTAGTTGAGGCTGTAGTAGCTAGTGTAGTTGTAGTAGGAGTAGGAGTACCAGTAGTACTAGAAGAAGTAGTAGTAGTAGGAGTAGCAATAGTAGTATTAGTAGTAGTTGTTGTAGTAATAGTAGTCGTAGTAGTAATAGCAGCAGTAGTAGTAGTAGTAGTAGTACGAGGAGTAGGGGTTGGAGTAGTAGTAGCAATGGTAGGAGTAGCAGTAGTAGTAGTCGTAGCAGTAGCAGCAGAAGCAGCAGCTGGAGTAGCAGGAGGAGTAGTAGTAGTAGCTATGGCATCAATAGCACAAGCAGCAACATCAACAGCTGTAATAGTAGTAGTTGTAGCAGCAGCAGCAGTAGTAATAACTATAGTAGTTGTAGTAGTAGCAGTAGTAGTAACAGTAGATGTAGCGGTAGTAATTTTAGTAGCGGCAGCAGCAGTAGTAGTAGTGGTAGGAGTAGTAGTAGTAGTAGTAGCAGCAGCAGTAGTAATAATTGGCGTAGTAGTAGTAGTATCAACGGTTGCATTAATAGGAGTTATAACAGTAATGGTTGTAGGAGAAGTAGTGCTGGTAGAAGAAGTTGTAACATTACTATTAGTTATATTATTATTCATAGCAGTACAAGTAGTAGCAGAAGTAGAAGTAGTAGTTGCACTAGGAGTGGCACTAGAAAATTATGGTGGTAGTAGTAGTAGTGGCAGCACTAGCAATAGTAGTAGTAGTGTAGTAGTAGTAGTATAAATTGTGGTGGTATTAATAGTATTTGCAGTAATAGCGGAAGTGGCAATAGCTGGAGAAAAAGTAGTAGTAGCCGCAGCTACAGGATTAGTGCTAGTAGTGGCAGCAGTCATATCAGAATTGGTAGTGGTTGCAGTAGGGGGAGTGGTAGTAGTAGCAGTAGTTGCAGTAGTTGTAGAGGTAGCAGCATTAGTAGAAGTAGTATTTGTTGTAGTAGTTATAGCAGATGCAGCAGTAGTAGTAGTACAAGCAACAGTAGTAGTAGTAGTAGTCATAACAATAGTACTAGCAGTAGTGGTAGTAGTAGTGGTTGGAGTAGTAGTAGTAGCAGTAGCAGTTGTAGCAGTAGTAGTAGTAGTAGCATTAGTTTGAGTTTTAGTAGGAGTAGGAGTAGTAGTAGAAGTAGTAGTAGTAGTAGTAGTATTAGTTATAGGAGTAGGAGTAGGAGTTGTAGAAGCAGTAGCAATAGCAGCAGCAGCAGCAGCAGCAGTGGAAGTAATAGTAGTAGTAGTACTAGTAGCAACAATAGAAGCCGCTATAGAGGAAGATGTAGTAGTTGGGGTAGCAGTAGCTATAGTAGAAGCAGTAGTAGTGGTGGTAGTAGTAGTAGTAGCATTAGTAGTAGTAGAAGTAGTAGCAGCAGTAGTAGTGGTAAGAGTAGTAGTAGTAGTATTAGTAGTAGTAGAAGGAGTAGCAGCAGTAGTAGTATTAGTAGTAGTAGAAGGAGTAGTACTGGTAGAAGAAAAATAGTAGTAGTAGTAATGGTAGTCACAATAGGAGCATTTGTAGTAGTAATAGTAGAAGTTGTAGATGAAGTAGTAGTAGTAGCTGTAGTTGCAGTCGCAGTATTAGTAAGAGAAGCAATAGTACTAGTAGTGCTAGGAGTAGTAGCAGTAGTAATAGTAGTAGTAGTAGTACTAGTTGTGGTTGTAGTAGTAGTAGTAGTAGTAGCAATAGTTGAAGTGGTAGTAGAAGGTGTAGCAGTAGTAGTTGTTGTAGTCGTATTAGTAGTAGCAGTAGAAGTAGTAGTAGTAGTAAGAGTAGTAACAGCAGTAGCAGTAGCAGTAGTAGCACTAGTTGTAGCAGTTGTAGTCGCAGAAGTAGCTGAAGTAGTAGAAGTAGTAGGATTAGTTATAGTAGAAGTAGTAGGATTAGAAGCAATAGTAGTTGTTGTTGTTGCTGCCACAATAATAGTAGTAGCAGTAGTAAAAATAGTTGTAATAGTAGTAGTATGAGTGGCAGTAGGAGTAGCAATAGTAGTAGTAGCAGAAGTCATAGTAGTAGTTGTACTAGTAGTAGTCATAGTGGTAGTAGTAATAGTAGTAACAATACTAGCAGTAGTAATAGTGGAAGAAGTTGTAGCAATAGTTGCCGTAGGAGTAGCAATAGTCATAATAGCAGTAGTAGAAGTAGTAGCTGTAGTAGTAGTAGATGTTGTTGTTGTTGTTATAGTGGTAGGAGTTGTAATATCGGATGTAGGAGTAGTAGTCGTAGTTGTGGCAGCCGTACTAGTAGTAGTAGTATTAGTCGTAGTAGTAGTAGAAGAAGTAGAAGTAGTACAAGTATAAGCAATAGCTGTAGTTGTTGTTGTAGCAGTATTAATAGCAAAAGCAGTTGTAGAAATAGTTATAGTAGTAGTTGTTGTATTAGTAGCGATAGCAGTAGTCATAGTAGTACGAGGAGAAGTAGTAGTAGTTGTCATTGTTGTAGTAATAGAAGTAATAGTAATAGTAGCCATAGTACTTGCAATAGTAGGAAGCTATAGTAGCAGTAGTTGCCGTAGTAGCATCACTGGTAGCAATAACTATAGCAGAAATAGGAGCTATAGTAGGAGCAGCAGAAGTTGGAATAATAGTTGTAGTAGTAGTTGTAGTGGCAGTAGTAGTAGTATTCGTGGTTGGAGTAGTAGTAGAAGTAGTTGTGGTTGTAGTTGTTGCAGCAGCAATAGTAGTAGGAGTAGTAGTAGTTGTTGTTGTAGTAGCAATAGTAGCAGCAGTAGTTGAAGCAGTAGTCGCAACCGCAGTTGTAGTGGTAGTAGTAGTGCTAGTAGTAGTTGCAGTAGTAGTAGTTGGAGAAATATTAGTAACAGTAGTAGCCGCTGTAATAGTAGTAGCAGTAGTAGTAGTCGTTGGAGTCATATTATTATATGTGGTAGTAGTAGTAGTAGTAGAAGTAGTAGTAGTACTAGTAGGAGGAGGAGGAGGAGCATTAGTTGTAGTAGGGGTAATAGTAGGAGTCATATTAATAGTAGCAGCAGCAGTGGTATCTGTGGGAGCAGCATCAATAGTAGTAATAGTTGTAGTAGTAGCAGTGGTTGTGGTAGTTGCAGTTGTAGTAGTAGTTGTAGCAGAAGTAGTAGTAGTAGTAGTAGTAGTAGTAGTAGTAGTAGTAGTAGTAGTAGTAGCAGCTGCAGCAGTAGTATTAGTAGTAGTAGTGATAGCAGTACTAGCCGTCATAGCCACAATGGTCACAGTAGCAGTCATAGCAATTGTAGCAGTAGGAGTAGTAGAAGTAATAGTAGCGGTCGTAGTAGTATTAGTTGTAGTAGATATAATTGGAGTAGAAGTAGTAGTAGTATCAATGGTTGCATTAGTGGTTGCAGCAATAGTAGTAGTAGTAGAAATAGTAGCAGTAGTAATAATAGTAGGGAAAGTAGTAGTAGTGGAAGAAGTAGTAGCAGAAGTAGTAGTAGTAGCAGTAGTAGTTGTACTAGTAGTAGAAGAAGAAATTGTAGTAGTAGTAGTAGTAGTAGTTGCGGCAATAGTATCATAGTAGTAGTGTAGCAGTAGTACTAGTAGTAGTAGTAATAGTAGTAATAGAATTTTCAGCATTAGTAGAAGTAGTAGCAGAAGGAAAGAATGGTAGTTGCAGCAGCAACCGTAGTAGTAGCAGTAGTAGCGGTTGTCATCTCTGTATTAGTACTAGTTGTAGCCATTGGAGTAGTTGTAGTATTAGCCAAAGTAGTAGTAGTTGCAGTAGTAGTAGTAGCAGCAGCAGCAGTAGTAGTACCAGTAGTAGCAGTAGTAGTCGTAGTAGTAGTAGCAATAGTAGTAGTAGTAGTAGTCGTAGCAGTAGTAGGAGTAGGAGTAGTAGTAGTCGTAGCAGTAGCAGCAAAAGCAGTAGCTGGAGTAGCAGCAGAAGTAATAGTAGTAGTAGTAGCATCGAAACACAAGCAATAGCATCAGCAACTATAGTAGTCGTAGTAGTAGTAGTAGTAGTAGTAATTGTAGTTGTTGTAGCAGTAGCAGTAGTAGTAGCAATAGTAGTAGCAGTGGCAGTAGTGGTGGTAGTTTTAGTCGTAGCAGTAGCAGTAGCAGCGGTAGTAGTAGTGATAGGAGTAGTGGTAGCAGCAGCAGCAGCAGTAGTAGTAGTGATAGGAGTAGTGGTAGTAGTAGCAGCAGCAGTAGTAGTAATAATTGGAGTAGAAGTAGTAGTAGCGTCAACGGTTGCAGTAATAGCAGTAGCTACAGTAATAGTTACAGGAGTAGTACTAGTAGAAGAAGTGGTAGCATTGGTACTGGTTACATTATTATTCGTAGCAGTACAAGTAGTAGTGGTAGTAGTAGTTGCACTAGGAGTTTCACTAGAAAATTATGGTGGTAGTAGTGGTAGTGGCGGCACTAGCAGTAGTAGTACAAGTTGTGGTGGTAGTAATAATATTTGTAGAAATAATGAAAGTGGTAGTAGCTGGAGAAAAAGCAGTAGTAGCCGCAGCTACAAGATTAGTGCCAGTAGTAGCCCTAGTTGTAGCAGAATTAATAGTGGTTGCAGTAGGTGGAGTGGTAGTAATAGTAGCAGTAGTCGCAGTAGTAGTAGAGGTAGCAGCAGCAGTAGAAATAGTATTTGTTATGGTAGTTGTAGCAAATGCAGTAATAGCAGTAGTAGAAGCAGTAGTAGTAGTAACAGTAGTTGTAATAGTAGTAGTCGTAGCAGTAGTACTAGCAGTAGTGGTAGTAGTAGTAGTTGGAGGAGTAGTAGCAGTAGCAATTGTAGTAGTTGTAGTAGTAGCATTAATTCGAGTTTTAGTAAGAGTAGGAGTAGGACTAGAAGTAGTGGTAGTAGTAGCAATATTAGTTATAGGAGCAGTAGTAGGAGTAGTAGAAGCAGTAGCAGCAGCAGCAGCAGCAGTGGAAGTAGTAGTAGTAGTAGTACTATTAGCAATAGTAGATGTTGTTGTAGCGAAAGCTATAGTAGCAGGGGTAGCAGTCGCTGTAGTAGAAGCAGTAGCAATGGTAGTAGTAGTAGTTGTTGTAGTTGTAGTAGTATTAGTAGTAGCAGTAGGAGTAGTAGCAGCAATAGCAACAGCAGTAGTTCCAGTAGTTACCGTGGTAGTAGTAGTTGGAGGAGGAGTAGCAGTAGTAGCAGTACAAGTAGTAATAGTCATAGTAGTAGCAGCAATTGTACAAGTAGTAGAATTAGTCATAGTACTAGTAGTACAAGCAGTAGTATTAGTAGTTGTAGCTTTTGTAGTGGTAGTTGTGGTAGTAGCCATACTAGTATTGGCAGTTGTAGAAATAGTAGTTGCATTACTAGCAGAAGTAGTAGTAGTAGCAGCAGTAGTTTTTTAATCAGCAGCACCATTAGTTGTAGCAGCAGTAGTAGTTGTAGTTGTATTGGCAGTAGTAGTAGTTATTGTTGTAGTTGTAGTAGTGGCAATAGGACAAGCTATTGTAGTAGCTATAGTGGCAGTTGTACTAGCAGTAGTAGTAGTAGTAGTAGTAGCAGTAGCTGCAATAATTGTAGTAGTAGTACTAGTAGTTGTAGTAATAGTAACAACAATAGTAGCGGTAGCAGTAGTCATAGTAGTAGTAGCCGAAGTAGTATTAGTAGTAGTTGTTGTAGTAGTAATCATTGTTGTACTAGTTGTGTTGGTATTAGTAGTAGTTGTAGTCACAACAGTAGTGGTAATAGTAGAAGTAACAGCTGTAGTGGTAGTAGCAGCAGCAATAGCAGGAATAGTAATAGTAGTAGTAGTGGCACTAGTAGCGATAGTAGCAGCAGCAGTAGTAGTAGTAGTAGTAGTCGTAGTTGTAGAAGTAGTAGGAGTAGTAGGAGGAGGAGTTATCGTAGTGGTGGTGGTACTAGAAGTAGTTGTAGCAGCAGCAGTAGTTGTTATTCTAGTAACAGTAGCAGTAGTAGCAGTTGTTGTTGTTGTTGTTGTAATGGTAGCATCATTTGTAGCTATTGAAGTAGTGGTAACAATATTAGCTATTGTAGCAGTAGTAGTATTAGCAATAGGAGGAGTAGTAGTAGTAGTAGTAGTTGTTGTTGTTGTTGTAGTAGTAGTAGTAGTAGTAGTAGTAGTAGTAGTAAGAGTAGCAGCAATAGCAGAAGTAGCATTTGTAAAAGCAGAAGTAGTAGTAGGAGGAGAATTATTAGTGGTAGAAGTAGGAGTAGTAGTAATAGTAGTAGTTGTAATATTAGTAGCAGTAGTTGCTGTAATACGAGTAGCAATAGTGGTAGTAGTAGTTATAGTAGTACGCGTAGTAGTAGTTGTAGCCATAATGGTGGTAGCTATACTAGTGGTTGCAATAGTTGCAGTAGCAGTAGTAGTTGAAGCAATAGGAGCTATAGTAGGTGTAGCAGTAGCAGCAGCGGCAGTAGTAGTTATTGTTGTTGTTGTTGTAGTAGTAGTAGCAGTAACACAACTAGTAGTGGAGCAGTAGAAGCAACAGTACTTGCAGTAGTAGTAGAAGTAGTACTAGTAGCAGTAGAGCAGCAATTGTAGGAGTGGTAGTCATAGTAGTAGTTATAGTAGAAGTAGTAGAAGTTGTAATAGTAGCAGTAGTAGTAGTTGTAGTAGTAGTTGCCATAGTAGTAGTAGTAAGAGAAGTAATATTTGTAGCAGTAGTACTAGGAGTAGTAGTAGTAATAATAATAATAGTAGTAGTGGTAGTTGTTATTATTGTGTTAGTAGTAGTACAAGTAGTTGTGGTTGTAGCTATTGTAGTTGTAGTATTGGTAGTAGTTGTAGTAGTTGCTGTGGCAGCAGTAGTAGTAGTTAAAGTAGTAGTTGTAGTAGTAGTAGAAGTAGAAGAAGCAGTAGTAGCAATAGTTGAAGAAGTACCTATAGTGGCAGGTGTTATAGAAGCAATAGTAGTTGTTGTTGTTGTAGTGGCTGCAGCCGAAGTTGTATTAGTAGTCGTTATTGTACTAGTTGTGTTGGTAGTAGCAGTAGTAGCAATCGCAGCACTTGTAGTAACAGTAGTAATTATAGCAGGAGCAGTAGTAGAGGTAGTAGAGGCAGTAGTCTTTGTAGTAGTAGTAGTAGTGATAATAGCTGTAGTGGTAGCAGTAACAATAGTAGTAGTATTAGTTGTAGAAGTAGTAGCAGTAGTTGTAGTAGTAGAATTAGTAGTAGTAGTTGGAAAAGTAGAGTAGTTGCAGCAGCAGCAGTAGTATTAGCAATAGTAGCAGTAGTAGAATTAGTAGTAGTTTTAGTAGTAGCAGTAGTAGGAGATGTGGACTGTAGCATTAGTCGTAGTACCAGTAGGAGTATTAGTAGTAGTGGTGGTGCTAGCAGTAGTAGTTGTTGTAGTAATAGAAGTAATAGTAGAAGTAGTAGTACTAATAGTAGTACTAATACTAGTAGTAGTAGTTGTTGTTAAATTGTTACTAGCAGCTGTCGTACCTATAGTAGTAGTAGTAGCAGTAGCAATAGCAGTTGTAGTTGTAGTAGTTGTAGTTGTAGTTGTTGTAGTAATAGTAGTAGCCATAGACGAAGTAGTAGAAGTAGTTGTAGAAGCCATAGTAGTAGTATTAGTAGTAGTAGCAATAGTAGAAGCAGCAGTAGCAGTAGTCATGGGAGCAACAGTAGCAGCAATAGTAGTAGCAGTGGTAGTAGTAGTAGTAGTATTAGTAGTAGTAGTAGTAGTAGGAGTTGTAGTAGTAATAGCAGTAGTAGCATTAGTAGCAGTAGTAATATTTATTGTAGCAACAGTAGTAGTAGGGGTAGGTGTGGCAATAGTAGCAGTTGAAGTAGTAATAGTAGTGGCCATAGCAATAGTAGTATAAGTAGTACTATTTGTAGTCATATTTGTTGTAGTCATATTTGTAGTAGTAGCATGTGAAGTTGCAATAATAGTAGTAGCCATACTAGTAGTGGTAGTTATGGAAGCAGTAGTAGTGTTAGTAATAGTGGTAGTAGTAGCAATAGTAGTTTTAGGAGCAGCAACAACATGAGTAATAGTAGTAACAAGAGTAGCAGTAGTTGTCAAACAAAGAATAGTAGTAGCAGTAGCAGAAGTAGTACTTCTAGTAGTAGTAGTAGCTACAGCCGCAATAGTTGTAGTAGTAGTACTAGTAGTAGTATTAGTGGTAACAACGATAATAGTTGTAGTAATACTAACTGTATTAGGAGTAATAGCTATCGAAGTAGCAGTAGCAGCATTAGTATGTGTAGTAGCAGTAGTGTCAATAGTGGCAGTAGTAGTAGTAGTAGTACTTGTAGTAGCAGTAGCATTAGGAGAGGTAGTTGTTATTGTAGTAATAGTAGTAGAAGTAGTAGTATTAGTATTAGTAGCAGTTGTAGTATAATAGAAGTAGTAGTATTAGTAGTAGGAGTAGTAATAGGAGTAGTAGTAGTTGTTGTAGTAGTTCTATCTGTAAGAGTAGTGGTACAATAGCAGTAGTAGCAGCAGTAGTAGTAGTTTTCATTTTAGTAGTAGTAGTTGTTGTTGTTGTTGTTGTTGTTATAGTAATAGTAGTAGTAGTAGTAGTTGTTGTTGTTGTTGTAGCAATAGTAGTAGTAGTAATAGTACTTGTAATAGTATTAGCAATAGTAGCAACAGTAGCATTCGTAGTAGTAGTTGTAGTAATAGTTGTTGTTGTGGTAGTAGTAGTAATAGTTGTTGTTGTAGTTGTAGTTGCTATTGCAGTAGTAGTAGCAACGTAGTTGTAGTAGCAGTACAAGTAGTAGTTTTAGTAGCAGCACTGTAGTAGAAGTACTAGTACTACTAGTAGTATTAGTAGTAATAGTAGTTGTAGTAATACTAGTAGTAGCAATAGTTGTAGTAGCCGTAGTAGTATTAGTCAGAGTAAAAGTGGTTATTGTGGCAGTAGTAACAGTAGTAGGAAAAGTGGCTATGCTAGCAGTAGTCGTAGCCGTAGTAGTAGTATTGTTTGTAATGGCCGTAGTAGTAGTAGAAGTAGTAGTAGCAGTAGTAGTGGTACTAGCCATTGTAGTAGTAGTAGTAGTTGTTGTTGTAGCAAGAATAGTAGCAATAGTTGTAGTAG
This sequence comes from Trichopus zeylanicus subsp. travancoricus, assembly GCA_005019695.1. Classification (NCBI taxonomy): domain Eukaryota; kingdom Viridiplantae; phylum Streptophyta; class Magnoliopsida; order Dioscoreales; family Dioscoreaceae; genus Trichopus; species Trichopus zeylanicus. The sequence goes on from RXID01015204.1 coordinate 23,477, forward strand.
TTGCAGCAACAACATCTGTAGTCCTAGCAGTAGTAGCGGCAGCAGATGCAGCAGTAGTTATAGTAGTCATAGTATTAGAAGTGGTTGTAGAAGTAGTACCATTAGCAGCAATAGTAGTAATGGTAGTCATTGTAGTAGTAGTAGTTGTGGTAGTAGTAGTAGCAGTGGCACTAGTAGTAGTTGTAGTAGTAATAGAAGTTGCAGGAGTAGTAGTAGTAGTAGTAGTAATAGTAGTAGTACTAGTAGAAGTAGTAGCAGTAGTAATTGAAGCAGTAGCAGTAGCAGTATTTGTTGTAGTAGTAGTAGTTGTTGTGGTAGCAGTGGTAGTTGTAGTAGTATTAGTATTAGAAGTAGTCATCGTAAGAGCATAAGTTGTAGTAGTAATTGTAGTATTAGTAGTAGTAGAAGTTGTCGCAGAAGTAGTAGTAGTGGTAGTGTTAGTACTAGTACAATTAGTCAGAGTAGTAGTAGTAGTAGGAGTACTCATTCTAGTACCACAATTAGTCATAGTAGTTGTAGATGAAGTAGTAGTAGCAGCGGTAGTAGTAATAATAGTAGTTGTTGTTGTGACCGCAGTAGCAGTAGTAGTTGTGGCTGCAGTAGCAGAGTAGTCGTAGTTACAGTAGCAGTAGTAATAGTCATAGTAGTAGTAATAGTTGTTATTGTACGAACAGTAGCAGAAGCAGTTACAGTAGTAGTAGTGGTAGCAATAGTAGCAGCAATAGCAGTATCAATAATAGCAGCAATAGTAGTCGTAGTAGTGGTACTAGTAGTAGCAATAGTAGCCGTAGTAGCAGTCGTAGCTGCAGTAGCTGCACTAGTAGTAGTTATAGTAGCAGTAATAGTAGTTGTAATAGTACTACTAGTAACATTCGTAGTAGCAGTAGTTGTAGTAACTGCGGTAGTATTAGTTGTAGGAATAGTGGTTATAGTTCCAGTATTAATAGTAGTAGGAAACGTAGTTATTGTAGCAGTAGTTGTAGCAGTAGCAGTAGTAGTTTAGGTAATAGCAGCAGCAACAGTAGAAGTAGTAGTAGCAATAGTGGTAGTACTAGTTGTTGTTGTAGTACTAGCAGCAGTTCTAGTAGCGGCAATAGTAGCAATAGTAGCAGCAGCAGCTGTAGTAGTAGTTATAGTAGCCATAGTATTAGAAGTAGTCATAGAAGTAGTACCATGAGAAGCAGTTGTAGTAATACTTGTCATAGTACTAGAAGTTGTTATGGTAGTAGTAATAGTAGAAGTAGTAAAAGTAGCAGCAGCAGCAGTAGTAGTAGAAGTAGTAGTAGGAGAAGTAGCTGGAGTTGTAGCAGTAGTGGTGGTGGTGGTTGTATTTGAAGCAGCAGCAGGAGTAGCACCAACAGTTGTAATTGTAATTGTAGTAGTAGTAATAGCTACAGTGCTAAAGTAGTCGTAGTTGTAGAAGTAGTAGTTGTTGTAGCAGCGGTAGCAATAGTAGCAGTAGTAGCAATAGTAGCAGTAGTAGCAGCAGTAGCAGTAGTAGCAGTAGTAGCAGCAGTAGTAGTAGCAGCAGCAGTAGTAGTAGTAGTTGTTGTAGTCATAGTAGTAGTAACAATAGTAGCCGTTATAGCAGTGGTAGTAATTGTAGTGGTCGTAGTAGTAGTATCAGTTGCAGCAGCAGTAGCACTAGCAGCAGCAGTAGTAGTAGTAGTCATAAGAGTAGTAGCAGTAGCAATAGCAGCATTAGTAGCAGCAAAGTATTAGTCGTAGGGGAATTTGTAGTAGTAGAAGTTGGTGTAGTAGTAGTAGGAATATTAGTAGTAGTAACAGCAGAAGTAGTTGCAGCAGTAGTGGCAGTAGCAATTATAGCAATAGTGGTAGTAGTAGTTCTAGCAATAGAAGTGGTAGCTATCGTAGTGGTAGCAGTAGCTGTTATAGTAGTAATATTAGTAGTTGGAGCTATAGTAGGAGTAGCAGTAGCAGTAGTAGCAGTAGTAGCGGTAGCAATAGTAGTAAGTATAGTTGTAGTGGCAGTAGTAGTTGTAGTAGTTGGAATGGTAGTAGAAGCAGTAGTAATAGGAGTAATAGTAGTAGTAGTAGCAGTTGTTGTTGTTGTTGTAGTAGTAGTTGTAGTAGTACTAGCAGTAATAGCAGTAGCAGTAGAGTAGTAGTGGAAGCAACAATAGTTGTAGTAGTTGTCAGTTGTACTAGTAGCAGTAGAGTAGTAGTAGTAGTCTTGGTTGTCGCAATAGGGGCAATTGTATTTTTAGTAGTAGAAGTTATGGAAGTGGCAGTAGTCGTAGCTATAGTTGCAGCTGCAGTAGTCATAGTAGTAAGAGAATGCTTGTAGTAGTCATAGTGTTAGAAGTAGTTGTAGTTGTAATAGAGGCAGTAGTAGTGGTAGTAGTGGTTGTTGTTGTAGTAGTAGTTGTTGTTGTCCTTGTGGTTGTTGCAGTAGTGGTAGTATTGGTTGTAATAGTTGTAGTGGTATTAGTGGTTATAGTAGTAGTTGTCGTAGTAGTAGCAATAGTTTTAGTAGTGGTAGTCGTAGTAGTAGTAGCTGCAAAAGCATTAGTAGCAACAACAGCAATTGTTGCAGTAATAGTAGTCATTGTTGTACTAGTTGTGTTGGTAGTAGCAGTCAGAGTAGTAGTAGTAATAGTAATAGTAGCAGCAGTTGTATTGGCAGTAGCAGCAGCAACAGCTGTAGTAGAAGCCATAGTGGCAATAGACAAAGCGGTCCCAGTAGCAGTAGTAGCAGCGATAGTAGCAATAGTGGCAGTAGTAATAGTAGTAGTAGTATTAATTGTGGTAGTAGTAGCAGTAGTCGTAGTAGTAGAATTAGTAGTAGCAGTAATAGCTGTTGTTGTTGTAGCGGTAGCGGTAGTTGGAGTAGCAGCAGCAGCAGTAGTAGTTGTAGTAGTTGTTGTTGTTATTCTAATAGTAGTAGCATAGTAGTACTAGTAGCAGTCATAGTACTAGTAGTAGTCGTAGTAGTGGTAGTAGCAGTAGCTGTTATAGCAATAATAGTAGTAGTAGCAGTTGCAATACCAGTAGCAGTAGCAGCAGTAGTAGTAATAAGAGTAGTTGCAATTGCAGAAGCAGCAATAGTAGTAGCAGAAGTAGTAGCAGTAGGAAAATTAGTCGTAGGAGTTCTAGCAGTAGTTGCAGTAGCAATAGTAGTAAGTATAGCAGTAGTAGCAGCTGTAGTAGTAGTAGTAGGAGGAGTGGCAGTAGTAGCAGCTGTAGTAGGAGTAGTGGTATTGGTAGTAAGTAGTAGTAGTAGTTGTTGTTGTTGTTATTATAGCAGTAGCAGAAGTAGTAGTAATAGCAGTAGTAGTGGAGTAGCAGTAGAAATAGCAGTAATTGTAGTAGTAGTAGAAGTAGTACTAGTAGCAGTAGAGCAGTTGTAGTCGTAGTGGTAGTCACTATAGTAATAGTTGTAGTAGAAGTAGTAGAAGTTGTAGTAGTATCAGTAGTAGTAATTGTAGTAGCAGTTATAGTAGTAGTAGTAAGAGAAGTAATAATAGTAGTAGTAGTACTAGGAGCAGTAGTTGTTGGTGTACTTTTAGTAGTAGTGGATGTAATAGTTGTAGTATTAGTAGTAGTTATAGCAATTTTAGCTATAATAGTAGCAGTAGTTGCAGCAGTCGTAGTTCTTGTAGTAGTAGTAGCAAAAATAGTCGTAGTAGTAGTTATAGTAGTGGCTATAGTAGCGTGGTAATAGCAGCAGTAGTAGCAGTAGTAGTTGTAGCGGCAGTAGCAGAAGTAGTAGTAGTAGTCATTGTTGTACTAGTTGTGTTTATAGTACCAGTAGCAACAATCGCAGCAGACATAGGAATAATGTTAGTAGTAGCAGCAATAGCAGTAGCACCAATACTAGTAGTAGCTGCAACAGAAGAAGTAGTAGTAATAGTAGTGGCGATAGTAGTTGTACTAGTAGTAGTAATAGTAGTAGTAGTAGTATTAGTTGTAGGGATTGTAGCAGTAGTCTTAGTAGTACAAGTAGCAGTAGTAGTAGTATCAGTAATGATAGTAGTAGTAATAGAAGTAGTAGCAATAGCAGCTGTATTATTATTAGTAGTAATAGCAGTAGTAGTAGTAGTAGCAGTTGTAGTCGCACTAGCAGCAATAGAAAAAATTGTAGTAGTAGTAGTAGTAGCAACAATTGTCGCATAGTTGTAGTGTAGCAGCAGCAGCAGCAGCAACAGCAGTAGTAGTAGTAGTAGTAGTAGTAGTAGTAGTAGTAGTAGTAGTAGAATTTTTAGCATTAGTAGAAGTAGTAGTAGTAGGAAAAAAGTGGCAGTAGCAGTAGCAATAGTGGTAGCATCTCTAGCAATAGTAGTAGGAGCGATAGTAATAGTAGTCATAGTAGCATTAGTAGTAGCTACTATAGTTGGGGTAGTTGTAGTAGCAGTAGAAGTAGCTGTAGTAGTAGTAAAAGAAGAAAAAGTAGTAGTTGTTGTTGTTGTAATAGTAGAAGTAATGGTAGTAGTACGAGTAGGAGTAGGAGTAGGAGTTGAAGTAGCAGTAGTTGGAGTAAGAGTAGTAGTAGTAGTCACTGGAGCACGAGTAGGAGTAGTAGTTGTAGCAAGAGCAGCAGCAGCAGTAGTAGCAGCAACAGCAGAAGCAGCAGCATCAGCATTTATTGCAGTAGTTGTTGTTGTTGTTATTGTTATAATAGTAGTTGTAGTAATGGTAGTAGTAGCAGTAGTAGTAGTAGTAGTAGTAGCGGTGGTAATTTTGGTAGTGGCTATAGTAGTAGTAGTGGTAGCAGCAGCAACAACAGCAGCAGTAGTACTCATAGTAGACATAGTAGTAGTAGTCATAGTAATAATAGGAGTAGAAGTAGTAGTAGTAGTATCAACGGTTGCATTAGTAGGAGTAGCAGTCGTAATGGTAGTAGGAGTAATAGTAGTAGAAGAAGAAGCAGCAGTAGTAGCAGTAATATTATTAGCAGTAGTCATACTAGTAGTAGTAGTGGCAGTAGTAGTTATACTAGCAGTGGCAGTAGAAATTATTCTGGTAGTGGTAGTATTAGCGGTACTAGCAGTAGTACTAATAGTGTAGCAGCAACAGCAGTAGTAGTACTGGTAGTAGTTGCAGTATTCATAGCAGTATTAGTAGTAGCTATAGTAGGTGTAGTGGTAGTAGTAGAAGCTGTAGTAGCAGTAGTAGCTGTAACAGTGGACGTAGTATTAGTTGTAGTAGTTGCCATAGTTTTAGCAGTTCAAGTAGTAGAAGTAATAGTGGTAGTAGCAGTAGTTGTAGTAGTAGCTGTAGCAGCAATAGTAGTATTTGGAGTAGTAGTAGTAGAAGAAGTAGTAGTTGTTGAAGTAGTAGTTGAAGTAGTAGTTGTTGAAGTAGTGGTAGTAGCTGTAGTAGTAGTAGTAGCATACGGAGTAGTAGAAGTAGCAATAGCCAGAGTTGGAGTAGGAGTAGGAGTAGTAGTAGAAGTAGTAGTAGAAGTAGTAGTATTAGTAGTAGTAGTAGTAGTATTATTAGTTGTAGGTGTAGGAGTAGGAGTATTAATAGTAGTAGCAATACCAATAGCAGTAGAAGTAGTAGTAGCAATAGTACTAGTAGGAACAGTAGAAGCTGCAGCTATAGTGGTAGCAATCACGGTAGTAGTAGTAGGAATAGTAATAGTAGTAATTGTAGTAGAAGTAGAAGCAGCAGTAGTTATTGCAGCAGTACCAGCAATAGTAGTACCAGTAGTAGTAGCAGCAGTAGTAGCAGTAGTAGTAAATGTAGTAGTAGTAGTAGCAGCAGTTGTTGTTGTACTTGCGCTAGTAGTAGCAGTAGTAGCAGCCGCAATAGTTGCTGTAGTAGTACTAGTAGTTGTTGTAGTAGTAACAACAATAATATTAGTAGTCGCAGTTGTAGTAGTAGTGGTAGTGGTAGTAGTCGCAGGAGCAACAGCAGTAGTAATAGTAGTAGTAGTAGTCTTTGTCGTACTAGTTGTGTTGGTAGTAGCAGTAGTTGCAGTCGCAGTAGTAGTAGTAACAGTAGAAATAGCAGCTATAGTAATAGCAACAACAGTAGTAGCAGTAGCAGTTGGAGCAGTAATAATAGTAGCAGTTGTAGTGCAACAGTAGTGGCAGTACTAGCAGTAGTTGTGATACTAGCAGAAGTAGTAGTAGTAACATTAGTAGCAGTATTAATTGTAGTAGTAGTAGTGGTATTAGTAGTAGTAACTGTAGTAGGCGTACTAGTAGTAGTAGTTGTATTAATTGTTGTAGTGGTAGTCGCAGTAGTAGTAGTAGTAGTAGAAGTTGTAGTAGTAGTCGTAGTAGTAGATATTGAATTAGTAGTAGTAGTAGTATTAGTAGTAGTAGTAGTGGTTGTCGTCGTCGTTGTTGTTATCTAGCAATTGTAGTAGTAGTAGCAGTATTAGTAGTAGTAGCAATAGTAGTAGTAGTTGTAGTCGCATTAGCAGTCATAGCAGTAGTGGGAGTAGCAATAGCAACAGTAGTAGTAGTACTAGTAGTAATAGTAGAGTAGTAGTAGAAGTAGTAGTAGGACTAGGAGCTATAGTAGTAGTAGTAGTAGTAGTAGTAGTAGTAGTAGTAGTAGTGGTGGTGGTAGTAGTAGGAGCTGCGGTAGGAGTAGATGTTGGCGTAGTAGTAGTAGTAGGTATACTTGTAGTTGGAGTAGTAGTATTAGTAGAAGGAGTAGTAGTAATAATCGTAGCAGTAGTAGTAGTAGTAGTAGTGGCTGCAGTAGCAGTAGCAGTTGTAGTAGTAGTAGTTGGAGTAGCAGTTGTAGCAATAGTAGTAATAGTTGTTATAGTAGTAGTAGTAGTAGCAATAGGGGAAGTAGCAGTAGCTATAGTAGTGGAGTAGCTGTTGTAGTAGTAGTAGTAGTAGGAAGAGTAGTAGGTGTAGCAATTGGAGTGGGAGTTGTAGTAGTAGTAGGAGTGTTCTGGTAGCAGTAGTTGGAATAGTAGTAGTTGTAGTTGTAAGAGGGGTTAAAGTAGTTATAATTGTAAAACTAGTAATAGTAGTAATAGTAGTTGTAGCGGTAGTGGTAGTGCTAGTGGTAGTAGCAATAGTTGCAGGAGTAAAGTAGTTGTAGTAGTGTTAGAAGTTGTAGTGGTCAAAGTAGTAGTCAGAGTAGGAGTTGGATTAATAGTAGTAGTACGAATTTGAGTATTCGTTGTAGCAGTAGTAGGATTTGGAGTAGTACTAGTAGTAGTATCAATAGGAGTTCGAGTGGTACTAGGAGCAATAATAGTAGTAGTAGTAGTTGTTGTAGTAGTAGCAGCAGCAATAGTGGGAGTACTAGGAGTACGAGTGGTACGAGTAGTAGTAGTTGAAGTAGTAGTTGTAGTAGGAGTAGCAAAAGTAGTAGCTGTACCAATAGTCATTGTAGGCATGGTAGCAGTTGTAGTAATAGTAGGAGTAGTTGTAGTAGGAGTAGTAGTAGTAAAAGTAGTGGTAGTAGTAGTAGTACTAGTGGTAATAGTAGTTGCAGTAGTAGCAGTAGTAGTTGTCGTAGTCATAGTCAAAGCATTAGCAGTAGTAGTAGTGGTAGAAGTAGTAGTAGTAATAGTAGCAGTAGTGGTAGTAGTAATAGTAGTTGGACAAGCAGTAGCAGTAATAGTAGAAAGACCAATAGTAGGAGAAGTAGTAGTAGTAGTAGTAGTAGTAGTAGCAATAGCAATTGCAATAGTAGTTGCAGTAGTTGTAGTAGTAGTAGTAGTAGTAGCAACAGAAGTAGTAGTTGTAGCAATAGTAGTAGTAGTTGTTGTTGTTGTAGTAGCGGTCGTAGCAGTAGTCATATTAGTTGTTGTACTAGTCTTAGAAGTAGCAGCAACGGGAGTTGTAGTAGTAGTAGTAGTAGTTGTTGTTGTTGTTGTTGTTGTTGTTGTTGTAGAAGTAGTAGTAATAGCAGTAGGACAAGCAGTAAGAGAACTAGTAGTAGTAGTAGAAGTAATAGTAGCAGTTGCAACAGCAATTGCAGTCGCAATCACAGTTGCAGTAGTTGTAGTTGTAGTAGTAGTAGTAGCAGCAGCAATAGTAGTTGCAGTAATAGTAGTAGTAGTGGTTGTTGTAGTTGTTGTAGTAGTAGAAGTTGTTGTAGTAGCGGTAGTAGCATTAGTGGAAGTAGCAATAGTCATAGTAGTTGTAGTAGAAGTCTTAGAAGTTGCAGCAACAGGAGGAGGAGTAGTAGTAGTAGTAGTAGTAGTAGTAGTAGTAGTATTAGTAGTAGTAGTAGTAGTAGTAGTAGTAGTAGTAATTGTAGTATGAGAAGCAGTAGGAGAAGTAGTAGTAGTAGAAGTAGTAGTACCAATAGCAACAACAACTGCAATAGTAGTAGTAGCAGTAGCAGAAGCAACATTAGTTGTGGTGATAGTAGTAGTGTTGTTGTTGGAGTTGTTGTTGTTGTTGTAGTAATAGTAGCGGTAGTAGAAATAGTAGTAGTAGTCATAATAGCTGTAGTAGTAGTTTTAGAAGTAGCAGCAGCAGGAGTTGTAGTAGTAGTAGTAATAGTAGTAGAAGTAGTGGTAGTAGTTATAATAGGAGCGGTAGTAGTTATAGCAATAGCAGCAGTAGTAGTAGTGGTAGTAGTTGTAATAGGAGTAGTAGTAGTTATAGCAGCAGTAGTAGTAGTATTTGTCGTAGTAGTTGTAGTAGTAGTAGTAGTATTATTTATAGCAGCTGTATTAAGAGTTGGAGTTGGAGTAATAGTAGTTGGAGTAGTCATAGTAGTAGTAGTAGTAGGAGTTATGGTAGCAGTAGGAGTTGGAGTAGGAGTAGTAGCAGTTATACTAGTAATAGAAGTAGTAGTAGCTATGGCAACTTCAATAGTAGTAGCTGTAGGAGTAGTAGTAGTAGTCGTACTAGTATTAGTAATAGTAGCAATGGGAGTAGTAGTAGTAATAGTAGTAAGAGTAGTATTATTAGTAGAGGTAGCTGTGGTAGTGGAAGCATTATTAGACGTAGTAGTAGTTGTACAAGGAGTAGTAGTAGTTGCAGTAGTTGCAGTAGTTATGGTTATCGGAGTAGTGGTAGGAGTAGGAGTTGGAGTAGGAGTGGTAGTATGAGTAGTAACAGTAGTAGTCATAGGAGTAGGAGTACGAGGCATAATCACAGCAGCAGTAGTAGCAAAAATAGTAGTAATAATAGTGGCCGTAATAGCTGTCGTTGGAGTAGTTGGAGTAGTAGGCATAGGAATAGCAGTAGCTGCAGAAGCAATAGTAGTAGTAGTAAAAGTAGTGGCAGAAGTTGTAGTTGGATTACTTGCAGTAGTAGAAGTAGTAGTAGTAGTAGTAGTAGTAGTAGTAGTAGTAGCATTGGTAGCAGCAGGAGTACTAGTAGTAGTAGAACTAGAAGTAGTAGTAGCAGTAGTGGTAGTAGTCGCAGTAGTAGCAGTAGTAATAGTAGTAATAGGGGTAGCTGTAGAAGTAGTCATATTAGTGGTAATAGTATTAGTAGCAGGAATAGTAGTAGTTGGAGTTGTAGTAGTGCTAGTAGCAATAGTTGTAGTGGTAGTGTAGCAGTGGTAGCAGCAGCAGTAGTAGTAAAGGTAGTAGCAGCAGCTGTAGTAGAGTAGCAGTAGTAGTCGTAGTAGCAGTAGTAGTTATAGTGAGAGTAGTAGTAGTAGCAGGAGTAGTAGAAGTGGCAGCAGTAGCACAATAGTTGCAGTTGTATGAGCAGTACTAGTAGTAGCAGAAGTAGTAGCATTCGCAATTCTAGTAGCAATAATTGGAGTGATACATGTAGTAGTAATTCCAGTAGCAGAAGTAGTAGTAGGTGTAGTTTTAGGAGTAAGAGTTGGCGTTCGATTAGTAGTAGTAGTACTAGTACTAGTAGTTATTGTAGTAGTAGTGGCAGGAGGAGGAGTAGTAGTAGTAGTAGTAGAAGTATTATTAGTAGTAGTAGTAGCAGTAGTAGTAGTAGCAATAGTAGTAACAGTAGTGGTAGTAGAAGTACTCATAGTAGTAGTAGCAGTTGTACTAGTAGTCTTAATAATAGTAGTAGTTATTGGAGTAGAAGTAGTAGTAGTACTGGGAGTTGCAGCAGCAGCAACAGCAGTAGTAGTAGTTTTTGTTGTAGTAGCAGTTGTGCCAGTAGTAGCAGTAGTCATGGCAGTAGTAGTAGTAGTACGAGGTGTTGGAGTATTAATTGTAGTAGTAGTATTCATACTAGTAGTAATAGCAGTAATGGTAGTCGTAGTAGTCATAGAAGTACTAGTAGTGGTAGTGGTAGTAGTAGTTGTTGTTGTTGTAGTAGGAGTAGTAGTAGCAGCAGCAAGAGTAGAAGTAGTAGTTGTAGGGGTAGTAGTAGTAGTAGTTAGAAGGAATAGTAGTAGTTATTGTAGTTGTTGTAAGAATTGTAGTGATAGTAGTAGTAGTAGTAGTAGTAGAAGCACTAGAAGTAGTAGTGGTAGTAGTAGTAGTAGTAGTAGTGTAGTTGGTGTAGTATAGTAGTAGTAGTAGTCGTAGTAGTAGTAGTCGTAGTAGTCGTAGTAGTAGTATAGCAGTCGTGCAGTTGTAGAAGTAGTCGTTGTCATTGTAGTAGTAGTACCTGGAGTAGTAGTAGTAGATGTAGTAGAAGTAGCTGAAGTAGTTGTTGTAGTAGTTGTTGTTGTTGTAGTAGTACTAGAAGTAGTAGTCTTAGGACTAGTAGTAGTAGTAGTATTAGTATTATTATTATTATTAGTAGTAGTAGTAGTAGTGGTGGTGGTGGTAGTAATAGTGGTCGTAGTAGTAGGAGTAGTTTTTGTAGAATTAGTAGTAATAGTTGTAGTACTTGTCGTACTTGTAATAGTAGTAGTAATAGTAGTAATAGTCTTAGCTATAGTAGTTGTAATAGTAGTAGTAGCATTAGTAGTAATACTAATCGTAGTAGAAGTAGTAGTAGTAGGAGTAGAAGTGGCATTAGTAGTAGTAGTAGTAGTAGTAGTAGTGGCAGGAGGAGGAGTAATAGTTGTAGTAGTAGTAGTTATTATTGTTGTAGTACAAGTAGTGTTAGTAGTAGTTGTTGTTGTAGTAGTAGTATTAGTTGTAGTAGAAGTAGTAAGAGTAGGGGTAAGAGTAATAGTAGTTGGAGCAGTGGTTGTAGTAGTACTAGTAGGAGTTGTAGCAGTAGGAATCGTAGTAGGAGTAGTAGCAGTTGTGCTAGTAATAGAAGTAGTAATAATAGTAGCAACGACAATAGTAATTGTGATTATAGCGGTAATATTAGTAGTATTAGTACTAGTAGTAGTAGCAATACGAGTAATAGTGGTAATAGTAGGAACTGTAGTACTAGCAACAACGGTGGTGGTAGTGGTAGCTGTAGTAGTAGGAGTAGTGCTAGTGGTAGTAGACATAGTTGTCGGAGTAGTGGTAGGAGAAAGAGTTGGAGTAGGAGTGGCAGTACAAGTTGTGGTAGTAGTAGTAGTACTGGTAGGGGTTCTAGCAGTAGCAATAACAGGGGGAGCAGTAGTAGTAGTGGTAGTAGTGGTTGTAGGAGTTAGAGTACGAGTGGTAATAGGTTTTGTAGTAGTACAATAGTAGTAGTAGGAGGAGTGGCTGCAATAGTAGTATCTGGAGTAGAAGGAGTAGTAGGTGCAGCAGTAGCAGCAACAGCAGCTGGAGTAGCACTAGTAGTAACAGTAGTGGTAGTAGTTGTAGTAGGAGTACTAGTAGAAGTAGCAGTAGTATTAGTTGTTGTTGTCGTAGTAGTAATAGTTGTATCAGTATCAGCAGCAATTCTAGTAGTAGTTGTTGAAGAAGTAGAAGTAGTTTTAGCAGTAGTAGCAGTAGAAGTCGTAGTAGGAGTAGTAGAAGTAGTTGTATTTAGAATAGTAGTAGGTGTCGAAGTTGGAGTTGGAGTAGTGGTAGCAGAAGTAGTAGTAGTACTAGTAGTACTAATCGCAGTAGTAGCAGCAGTAGTAGTAGTAATACTAGGAGGAGTAGCAGTAGTAGTAGGTTTTGTAGTTGTAGTAATGGTATTAGTTGTAGTAGAAGTAGTAGAAGTAATAGTAGTAGTAGTAGGAGTACTAGTTGTAGTAGAGGTAGTTGCAGCAGCAATAGTAGCTGTAGTAGTAGTGTCACAGTAGTAGCAGCAGTAGCAGAAGAAATAGTAATAGTTGTTGTTCTAGGTGTAGTTTTGGGAGTAGGAGTTGGTGCATGAGTAGTAGTTGTAGCAGTAGTACTAGTAGTAGTAGTAGCAATAGCGGTAGTTGTAGCAGTCGCAGAGGAGGAGAAAAATTAGTAGTAGTAGCAATAGTAGACGTAATAATAGTAGTGGTGATCATAGTAATAGTAGCAGTAGTACTAGTACTAGTACAAGTACTAGGAGTTGCAGATGTAGCAACACCAACAGTAGTAGTAGTAGTGGTAGCTCTAGTAGCAGTAGTAGCAGTAGTGGTAGTAGTAGTAGTCGTAGTAGTCGTTGTAGTTGTAGTAGTACAAATAGGAGTAGGTGTAGGAGTAGGTGTTGTAGTAGGAGCAGCAGTAGTAGTAAATGTAGTAGCAGGAGTATTAGTAGTAGTAGGAGGAGTAGTAGTAAGAGTAGCAATAGAAGTAGTAGCAATACTTGTAGTAATAGCAGTAGAAGTTGTAGCATTAATGCCAGTAGCAGTAGTGGTAGTAGTAGTAGAATTAATAGTGGCAGTAGAAATCACAATATTTGGCATAGTAGTTGTAGTAGTAGAAGTAGTTGTTGTCGTAGTAGTAGTAGGAGGAATAATAGTAGTAGTTGTTGTTGTTGTACTAGTGGTTTTAGTTGTAGAAGTAGTACTAAGAGTAGAAGAAGGAGTAGGAGTTGTTGTAGCAGTAGTAGCAGTGGTAGACGTTGTAGTAGTAGCAGTGGTAGTTGTTGTAGTAGTAGTAGGGGGAGGAGTAGTTGGAGTAGTTGTCATAGTAGTAGACATAGAACTAGTAGTAGCAATAGTAGTAGTATTATTATTAGTAGTAGTAGTAGTAGTTGTAGGAGTTGGTAGTAGTAGTAGCAGTAGTATTAGTAGAAGTAGTAGTAGAAGTAGTGGTTGTAGCTATAGTTGTAGTAGTAGCAGTAGTAGGAGTAGTAGTAGTATTAGTAGTAGTAATAGTTGTGGTTGTTGGAGTAGTAGCAGTTGTAGTAGAATTGTAGTAGTAGTAGCAATAGTAGTAGAACTAGTAGTGGCAATAGTAGTACTTGTTGTTGTTGTAGCAGTAATAGTAGTACTACTATCAGCAGCAGCAGCAGTAGTAGCAGTAGTAGTAGCAGTAGAAGTCATAGTAGCAGTGGTAGAAGTAGCTATTTTTGGAACACTAGTAGGAGTCAGATTTGGAGTTGGAGTTGTAGTAGCAGAAGTAGTTGTAGTGCTAATAGTATTAGCCGTAGTAGCAGTAGTAGCAGTAGTAGTAGTAGGAGTAGTAGTTGTAGTAGCTATAGTACGTGTAGTAATAGTATTAGTAATAGAAGGAGTTGTAGTAGTAATAGTTGTAGTAATACAAGTAGTGGTAGTAGTAGAGGTAGTTTTGGTAGCAGTAGCAGCAGCAGTAGTAATGTGATAGTAGTAGTAGTAGTAGGAGTAGTAGTACTAGTATTAGTAATAGTAGTAGTTGTAGCAGCAGCAATAGTAGCAGAAGTAGTAGTAGTAGTAGTTGTTGCAAGTGTAGTTTTGGGAGTAGGAGTTGGGGCATGAGTTGTAGTTGTAGCAGTAGTACGAGTAGTAGTAGTAGCAATAGTGGTAGTTGTTGTAGTCATAGGAGGAGGAGGAGAAGTAGTAGTAGTAGTAGAAGTAATAGTAGTAGTAGGAATCTTAGTAATAGTAGTAGCAGTAGTAGTAGTACTAGTACTAGGAGTTGTAGCTGTAGTAGCAGTAGTAGTTGTAGTGGTTGTAGTTGTAGCAGTTGCAGTAGTGGTGGCTGTAGTAGTAGCAGAAACAACAGTATTAGCAGTAGCAGTCGTAGTAGTAGTAGTTGTTGTAGCTCCAGTAGTAGCAGCAGTAGTAGTAGAAGTAGTTGTAATAGTAGTTGTAGTTGTAGTAGTACAAATAGGAGTAGGTGTAGCAGTAGGTGTTGTAGTTGGAGCAGCAATAGTAGTAAATGTAGTAGGAGTAGTAGGAGTAGCAGTAGCAGTAGCAGCAGTAGTAGTAGCAGTAGCAGTAGTAGTAGCAATAGAAGTAGAAGTAGTCGTAGTAGTGGCAGTAGTAGTACTGGTAGTAGCAGTAGAAGTAATAGTGGCAGTAGAAGTCACAGTAGTTGGAGTAGTAGTTGTAATAGTAGTAGTAGTAGTAGTAGTAGTAGTAGTAGTAGTAATGATAGTAGTAGAAGTAGCTGTTGAAGTAGTAGTTAAAGGAATAATAGTAGTAATAGTTGTTGTTGTAGTAGTGGTCGTAGTTGTAGAAGTAGTAGTAGGAGTAGTAGGAGTATGAGTTGGAGTCGTCGTAGTTGCATGGGTAGCAGCAGCAGTAGTAGTAGCAGTGGTAGTTGTAGTGTTAGTAGGAGGAGGAATAGTAAGAGTAGTTGTTGTAGTAGTAGTCCTAGAAGTGTTAGTATCAGTAGTAGTTGTATTAGTAGTAGTAGGAGTAGTAGTAGCAGCTCTATGAGTTGTAGCAGTAGT
>RXID01015205.1:0-31004 GCA_005019695.1 Trichopus zeylanicus subsp. travancoricus
TCAGTACTAGCAGTAGCTGTAGTAGTGGAAGTACTAGTTGTCGTAGTACTAGAAGAAGTAGTGGCATTAGTACTACTAGTAGTAGTAATAGTAGAAGCAGTAGAGTAGTAGCAGTAGCAGTATTAGTGGTGGTAGTATTAGAAGCCACAGTAGTAGTAGTCATAGTAGTAGTAGTAGCAGTAGTAGTCGTAGTAGTAGTTGTCGTAGTGGTAGTTATTGTTGTAGTAGTCGTACTAGGAGAAGTAGTAGTCATAATAGTAGTAGTTACAACTGTAGTGGTAGCAGCAATAGCACTAGAAGTAATAGAAGTAGCAGTAAAAGTAGCAGTAGCAGTAGCCGTAGTAGCAGCCGTAGCATTAGTATAAGTAGTAGGACTTGTGGCAGTAGTAGTAGTAGAAGTAGCAGCAATAATAGCATTAGCAGAAGCAGAAGTAGCAATAGAACCAATAGTTGTAGTACTAATAGTATGGGTAGGAGTAGTAGTGGTGGTAGCACTGGTAGTTGTAGTAGAGGAAGTAGTAGTAGTAGTAGTAGTTGCAGTTGTTGTTATTGTTGTAGTAGTAGTAGTAGCAGTCGTACTAGTAAATGTGAAAGTAGTAGTAGTAGTAGTAGTAGTAGTAGCAGTAGTTGTAGTTGTAGTAGTAGTATTAGTGGCAGTACTATACGTAGTAATAGTCATAGTAGTAGTAGTACCAAGAGTAGTAGTAGTTGAAGTAATAGTAGCAGCAGTAGCAGTAGTTGTAGTAGCAGAACTAGTAGCTGAAGTAGTAGTAGTAGTAGTACTTGTCGTAGTCGTTGTAGAAGTAGTAGCAGCAACAGCAGTAGTAGTAGTAGTTGAAGCAGTAGTTGTATTAGCAGCAGGAATTGGAGTAGCAGCAGTAGTAGTAGCAACAGTAGTATTAGTAGTTGTAGCTATAGTAGAAGCTCCAGAAGCAGCAACTATAGTAGTAGCAATAGTAGTTGTTATAGTGGTAGTATTAGAAGAAATAGAGTTGGAGTAGGAGTAGTTGTAGCAACAATAATAGTTGACTAGTAGTTGGAAGAGGGGTGGTAGTAGTAGTAGTAGTAGTCATTATTGCGGTAGTAGTAGTAGTAGTAGTACTACTAGTAGTAGTAGCAATAGTAGTAGTAGTAGTGTTAGTACTAGTAGTAGTAGTAGTAGTAGTAGTAGTAGTAGTAGTAGTAGTAGTAGTAGAAGTGGTCGTCGTAGTAGTAGTAAAGGTAGCAGTAGGAGTAGCAGTAGTAGCTGTGGGAGTAGTAATAGTAGTAGCAGCATCAATTGGAGTAGTACTAGTAGTAGTACTATTAGTAGTCACAGTCACAGAAGTAGTAGTAGTGGTAGTATTAGTAGTAGTTGCAGTAGTAGTTGCTGTAGTAGTCATCGTAGTGGTAGTGGTAGTAGTAGTGGTTGTTGAAGTAGTAGTAGTAGGAATAGTAGTAGTAGTAGTAGTAGTAGTAGGAATAGTAGTAGTAGTAGTAGTAGTAGTAGTAGTAGTAGTCTTAGAAGTAGAAGTTGTAGTAGTAGTAGTTGTAGGAGCAGCAGCAGCAGTAGTAGTATAAATAGTAGCAGTAGTGCTAGTAGTAGTAGTAGTAGCAGCAATATAAGTAATAGTAGTAGAAGTAGTAGTAGCAGCAATATAAGTAGTAGTAGTAGTGCTGGTAGTAGAAGTAGTAGGAGTAGTAGTAGTAAAAGAAGTAGTTATAGCAGTATAGTACCAAGAGTTAGAGTAGTAGGAGTAGTATTAGGAGTAAGAGTTGCAGTAGTAGTAGTAGCACTAGTAGTAGAAGTACAAGTAGCAGTAGTAGTGGTAGTAGCCATAGTGCTAATAGTTGTAATAGTAGTAGCAGTAGTAGCAATAGTAGTAGTAGTGCTCGTAGTTGTTGTAGCAGTAGTAGCAACAACAGTTGTAGTAGTTCCAGTAGTAGCAGTAGCATCAATAGTAGTAGTAGTAGTAGCAGCTGGAGTAGCAGTGGTAGGAGGAGGAGTAATATTAGTACTACTAGTAGTAGTAGTGGAAGTAGTAGTTGTAGTAGTAGTATTAGCAGCAATAGTAGCAGTAGTAGCATAAGCAGAAGTGGTAGCAGTTGTACTAATTCTAGTAGTAGTAGTCGTAGTAGCAGCAATACTTGTTGTAGTTGCAATAGAAGCAATAGGAGTATTAGTTGTAGTAGTAGCAGTAGCAATAGTAATAGAAGTTGGAGAAGTGGTAGGAGTAGTAGTTGTAGCAGCAGCAACAGCAAAAGTAGTAGTAGTTGTAGCAGCAACAATAGTAGTAGTAGTAGAAGCAGCAATAGTAGTAATAGTAGTAGTATTTGTAGCAGTTGTAGTGGTTGTAGTAGTAGTAGCCGCAGTAGTAATAGCAGTAATAATAGTATTTGTATTAGTAGTAGTAGCAGCAGTAGTAGAATGCAGCAGTAGCATGCCGTAGCAACACGTAGTTGCAGCAGTAGTTGTAGCAATAGTAGTAGCAGCTAGTCGTTAGTGGTTAGTTCTAGTATATTGAAGTCGTAGCAGCCATAGTAGTTTGGTAGTAGTAGCAGCCAGTTGTAGCCGTAGTCGTAGTGGTAGTATCATCATCAGCTAGAGTATGTAGTTGTTGTAGCAGCAAGTAGCCGTTATACTAGTAATAGTTGTAGTGCTAGTAGTAGTTGTTGTAACTGTGTAGTAGTAGTAATAGAAGTAGTAGTAGTTGGAGAAGTAGTAGCAGCAGAACGTAGTGGTCGCTACAGAAGTAATCGTGTCGTCGTAGTAGGGAAGGTGTCGTAGTTAAATGGTAGTAGTTGTTGTAGTGGTAGTCTTAGCAGAAAATGTTATGGAATAGTGCTAAGAGTTGGAGTTGGACTAGGCGTAGTATTAATAGTCGGAGTAGTTAGTAGCAGTTGTCGAAGTAGAAATACTGGTTGTAATAGAGTTGGATGACTCGTAGCCACTTGTTGGTTGTTGTTGTTATTATCGTTGCAGTAGTAGTAAAGTAGTAGCCTCTAGTAGTAGCAGAAAGTAATAGTAGTTAGTAGTCGCTAGTTAGCATAGCAGCAGCGTAGTCGTAATAGTCGTAGTAGTAGCAGCAGCCAGCCAGTCGTAGCAGTAGTTAGTAGTAGTAGTGGCAACAGAAGCAGTTGCAGTAGTAGCTGAGTTGGTAGTAGTAATTAGTAGTAGTTGTAGTAGTAGTAGTAGTGGAGTAGTAGTAGTAGTAGTAGTTGGAGTAGTAGCAGTAGTAGTATTAGGAGCAGTAGTAGTAGTAGGAGCAGCAGCAGCAGCAGCAGTAGCAGTAGTAGTAGTGGTCATCGTAGTAGTAGTAGGAGTAGGTGTAGCAGTAGCAGTAGTAGCAGTACTAATAGTAGTAGGAGGAGGACGAGGGGCAGTAGGAGGAGGGGTAGCAGTAGTTGTAGTAGTAGTATGTGTAGCAGTAGTTGGAGTATTTGTAGTAGAAGTTGAATTAGAAGTAGCAGTACGAGTTGGAATAAGTGTAGTAGTAGTTGTAGTAGAAGTAGTAGTAGAAGTAGTAGTAAAAGTTGTAGGGGTAGTAGTAGGAGTAGGAGTAGGAGTAGTAGCAGGAGAAATAGGAGTGGTAGTAGTAGTAGTGGTAGTAGTAGTAGTAGTAGAAGTAGTTGTTGTTGTTATTGTAGTAGTAGTAGTAGTAATATAAGCAGTAGCAGTAGTAGTTGTAGTAACCGAAGTAATATTTGTAGTAGTAATTGTAGTAGTAGTAGTGTTAGTAGTAGTAGTAGTAGTAGTAGTAGTAGTAGCAGTAGTAGTAGTAGTAGTAGTAGTAGCAGTAGTAGTAGTAGTAGTAGTAGTAGTAGTGCAAAAGAGTAGTTGTAGCAGTAGTAGGAGTAGGAGTAATAGTAGTAGTAGCAGGATCAGGAGTTGGAGTAGAAGTTGTTGTAGCAGCAGTAGTAGTTGTTGTAATAATAGTAGTTGTAGTAGTAGTAGCTGTAGTAATAGTAGTGTTTGTAATTATACTAGGAACAATAGTAATGCTAATAGTAGTAGAAGTAATAGTACTGGTAGTAATCATGTAAGTAACTGTAGTAATAGTAGTAGTAGTACTAGCAGTAATAGTAGCAAAAATAGTAGCAGTAGTTGTTGTAGTAGGCATAATTGTAGTAGCAAATGGACTAGGAGTAGTAGTAGTTGTGTCCGTACGAGTCCTAGGTGTAGTAGTAGTAGTAGTAGTACGAGTATGAGTATCAGTGGTACTACGAGTAATAGTACTAGTAGTAGTTGTTGTTGTTGTAGTATTAATTGATGTCGCCATAGTAGCATTAGTAACAGTAGTAGCAATTGCAATAGCAGTTGTAGTAGTAGTTGTAGGTGTAGTAGTTATAGTAGTTATAGCAATAGCAGTATTAGCTATAGTAGTGGTAGTAGTAATAGTAGTAGTATTAGTAGATGTCGTAATAGTAGTAATAGTAGTAGTAGTAGTAACAGTAGTAATAGTAAAAATAGTAGTATTAGTAGTAGTAGCAGCATCATTTGTAGTAGAAGCTACAATAGCAGTAGTAGCAATAGTAGTAGTAGTAATAGTAGCAGTAGTAACAGTAGCAGTAGCAGCAGTAACAGTAACAGTAGTGCTAGTAGAAGTAGTAGCAGTAATTGTCGTAGAAGTAGGAGACGTAGTAGGTCTAGTAATGGTAGTAGCGGCAGCAGCAACAGCAGCAACAAAAGTAATGGTAGTAGTAGTACTTGTGGTAAAAGTAGTAGTAGTTATGGTAATAGTTGTAGTGTAGTAGCAGCAGCAGTAGTAGTAGTAGCAACAACAGCAGCAGCATTAGTAGTAGTAGTAATCATTCCCGCAGTAGTGATTATAGTACAAGTAGTCACAGTAGTAGTAATGGTAGTAGAAGTACTAGCAGTATTAGCTGAAGTAGTCATAGCAAAAATAATAGTAGTAGTAGTAGCATTAGTAGCAGCTGTGGTAGTAGTCGTAGTAGTGCTAGTAATAGTAACACTAGTAGTAGAAGTAGTAGTAGCAGTAGTAGTTGGAGTCGTAGTAGAAGTATCGGTAGTAGCAGTAGCAACAGTAGCAGTAGAAGTAGTAGTAGTACTAGTAGTTGTTGTACCAGCATTAGTAGTAGCAGTGTTAGCAACAACAGTTGCAGTTCTAGTAGTTGAAGTGCTGGCACAAGTAGTAGTAGTAGTAGCAACAGTAGAAGTAGTAGCAGTATTAGAAGTAGTAGTAATAGCAGCAACAATAGTTGTAGTAGTAGTTATAGCAGCAGCAGTAGTAGCGGTAGGAGTCATATTGTAGAAGTAGAAGTAGTTGCATTGATAGCGATAGTAGTAGTAGTAGCAGTAGTTGTCCTTGAAGTAGCAGTAGCAGCAATAGCAGCAGCAACAGTAGTAGTAGTTGCTGTATTAGTAGCAGTAGTAGTATTCGGATTAGTAGTTGTCGTAGTAGTAGTTGTAGCAATAGCAGTAGTAGCAATAGTAGTGGTAGTTGTCATAGTTGGAACAGTTGCAGTATTATCTGTAGTTGCAGTAGTAGTACAAGTAGTAGTGGTAGGAGTAGTAGTAGTCATAACAGTAGTACCTGCAGTAGTTGTAGTAGTAGTTGGAGTAGTAGTAGTAGTGGTAGTAATAGTAGTAGTAGTAGTAGTAGTAGCAGTAGGAGCAAAAGTAGTAGAAGTAGTGGTAGCTGGAGTTGTAGTAGCAATAGTAATTGAAGTAGTAGTTGCAGTATTGTTAGGAGTAGTACTAGTAGCAGTAGTTGTATTAGAAATAGTAGTAGCAGAACTAGTAGTATGAGAAGTAGTCATAGTAGCGGTAGCAGAAGCAGCAGTAGTACTAGTAGTAGTAACGGTAGTTGCAGTAGTTGCAATAGTAGTAGTCGAAGTTTGTAGTAGTAGTACCAGCAGAAGCAGTAGTTGAGCTCGTAGTAGTAGTAATAGTAGTAGTTGTTGTACTAGTTGTAGTAGTAGAGGTAGTAGTAGTAGTAGTAAGAGTAGCAGCAGTAGTAGTAGGATAAGTAGTAGTAGTTGTTATTGCGGGAGAAGTAGTAGTAGTAGTATTTGTTGTAGTAATAGTCGTAGTAGTCGTATTAGTTGTAGTAGTAGCAGTTGCAACAGCAACCGCATTAATGGCGGCAGTAGTATTACTAGTTGCCGCAGCAGTAGTAGCAGTAGCTGTCATAATAGTAGTACTAGGAATAGTAGTAGCAGTAGCAGCAGTAGTAGAAGTATTAGTAGTAGTAGTAGCAGAAATAGCAGCAGTAGTGCTAGTAGAAGTTGTAGTAGATGCATTAGCAATAGTAGCAATAGCAGTAGTAATAGCAGAAGCAGTAGTAGTAGCAGTAGTAGTATTAGTACAAGTAAAAGAAGTCGTAGTAGCAGTAGAATTAGCAACAGTTGTAGCAGTAGTATTAGTAGGAGGAGTAGTAGTAGTAGATGTAGCAACAACTGTAGTACTAGTAGTAGCAGTAATAGTAGCAGTAATAGTTGTAGTAATAGTAGCAATAGTAGTAGTACTAGCATTAGCAACAGAAGTAGCAGTAGTAGTAGAAATAGTAATAATCACAGTAGCAGTAGAAGCAATTATAGTAGTAGTTGTAGTCATAGTAGCATTAGCAGCAGTAGTAGTAGTAGTAGTTGTTATATTGCTAGTGGTAGTAGTAGAAGTAGTAATAGTAATAGTAGTAGAAGTAGTAGTTGTAGTAGTAGCAGCAGTAGGAGAAGTTGTTGTAGTAGCAGCAATAATTGTAGCAGTAGGAGTGGTAGTAGTAGAAGTAGAAGAAGCAGTCGTAGTAGCTAAAATAGTAGCATAAGTGGCTACAGCAGTAGTAGTACTAGCTGTAGAAGTAGAAGAAACTATAGTAGTATCGGTAGCGCCTGTAGTACCAGTAGTAGCAATAGTAATAGTTGTAGCTGCAATAATAGTAGTAGTGGTAGTACTAGTAGTAGTAGTAGTAGTAGTAGTAGTAGTAGTAGTAGTAATAGTAGTAGAAGTAGCGGTAGTAGAAGTAGTAGCATTAGTAGTAGTAGTGTTGTAGTAGTGGTAATAGTAGTAGTAGTAGAAGAAGAAGTAGTAGCAGGAGTAGTAGAAGTAGTAGTAGAAGTAGTAGCAATAGTAGTTGCAGTAGTAGTAGCTGTAGCAGTTGTAGTAGTAGCAACACGAGCAACAGCAATAGTCATAGTAGTGGTAGTAGAATTAATAGCCGCAGTAGTAGTAGTCATAATAGAAGTAGTAACAGTACCAGTGGTAGTAGTAGCCGAAGTAGTAGCGATAGCAGCAGTAATAACAGTAGCAGCAGTAGTAGTGGTAGCAGTAATAGTGTTTGAGCAGTAGAAGTAGTAGTAGTAGCAATAGCAGCTATGGTAGTAGTAATAGTAGCTGCTTTAGCAGTAGTAATAGTAGCAGTAGGAGAAGTAGATGTAGTAGAAGTAGGACTAGTAGCCGAAGTAGCAGTTGCAGTAGTTGTCGTAGTAGTAGTAGTAGTAGTAGTATTAGTAGTCGGAGTAGTAAAAGAAGTAATAGTAGTTGATGTAGTAGTAGTAGTGTTAGTGGCTGTACTAGTAGTACTAGTAGTAGTAGCAACATAAGTAGTAGCAGTAGTAGTAGCAGGAGTAATAGTAGTAGCGCTAAAAGTAGTGGGTGTTGTTGTAGTAGGCACAGCTGAAGCAACAGTAATAGCAGCAGTAGTTGTTGTAGTACTAGTTGCTGTCGCCATAGTAGCAGTAGTAATAGTAGTAGCAATAATAGTAGTAGCAGTCGCAATAGCAGCTGCAGTAGTAGTTGTAGGAGTAGTGGTTATAGTAGTTATAGCAATAGCAGTATTAGCTATAGTAGTAGTAGTTGTTGTTGTTGTAATAGTAGCAGTAGTCATAGTAATAGTAGTAGTAGTAGAAATATAGTATTAGTAGTAGTAGCAGCATCATTTGTAGCAGAAGCTGCAGTAGCAGTAGCAGCATTAGTAGTAGTAGTAGCAGTAGTAGCAGTAGTAGCAGCAATAGCAGTAGTAGCAGTAGTAATAGTAGCAGTAGTAATGGCAGTAGTAGTAGTAGTTGTCGTAGCAGTAGGAGACGTAGTAGGTGTAGTAATAGTAGTAGCAGCAACAACAACAACAACAACATCAGTAGAAGTAATGGTAGTAGTAGCAGTTGTGGTAATAGTTGTAGTAATAGTAGCAGTAGTAGTAGTAGTAGTAGCAGCAGCAGCAACATTAGTAGCAGTAGTAGTAATTCCCGCAGTAGTGGTTATAGTACAAGTAGTCACAGTAGTAGTAATGGTAGTAGAAGTACTAACAGCATTAGTAGCACTAGTCATAGCAACAATAATAGTAGTAGTAGTAGCATTAGTAGCAGCAGCAGTAGCAGCGGTAGTAGTAGTAGTAGTGCTAGTAATAGTAATACTAGTAGTGGAAGTAGTAGTAGTAGTAGTAGTTGGAGTAGTAGTAAAAGTTTCAGCAGTAGTAGCAGCAGTAGCAATAGTAGTAGGAGTAGTAGTAGCAGTACTAGTAGTTGTTGTAGCAGTATTAGTAGTAGTAGTATTAGCAACAACAGTTGCAGTAGTAGTAGTTGTAGTGCTGCCACAAGTAGTAGTAGTAGTAGCAGCAGCAGAAGTAGTAGCAGTGTTAGAGGTAGTAGTAGTAGTAGCAGCAGCAGTAGTAGTAGTTGTAGCAGTCATAGTTGTAAAGTAGTAGTTCTAGTAGTAGAAGTAGTACTAAGTGTTCTAGTTTTAGTATCAGCAGTAGCATTGATAGTGATAGTAGTAGTAGTAGCAGTTGTCCATATAGTAGCAATAGCAGCAGCAGCAGTAGTAGTAGCAGTAGTAGTATTCGGATTAGTAGTTGTCATAGTGGTAGTTGTAGCAATAGTAGTAGTAGTCGCAATAGTAGTGGTAGTTATTATAGTTGCAACAGTTGTAGTATGATCTATAGTCACAGTAGTAGTACAAGTAGTAGTGGTAGCAGTATTAGTAGTCATAGCAATAGTACCTGCAGTAGCAGTAGTAGTAGTTGGAGTAGTAGTAGTAGTCATAGTAATAGTAGTAGTAGTAGTAGGAGCAGCAGTAGTAGTAGGATCAAAAGTATTAGAAGTAGTAGTAGCTGGAGTTATAGTAGCAATTGTAATTGAGATAGTAGTTGTAGATTTATTAGTAATACTAGTGGCAGTAGTTGTATTAGCAATAGTAGTAGCAGAAGTAGTAGTATGAGAAGCAGTCATAGTAGCGGTAGCAGGAGCAGCAGTAGTACTAGTATTAATAACAGTAGTAGTAGTAGTAGCAGTAGTAGTAGTCGAAGTTGTAGTAGTAGTACCAGCAGAAGTAGTAGTTGAGCTAGTAGTAGTAGTTGTTGTTGTTGTATAGTAGTCGTAGTAGTTGCAGTAGTAGAGGTAGTAGTAGTAGGAGGAGGAGGAGGAAGAGGAGTAGTAGGACAAGTAGTAGTTGTTTTTATTATGGGAGAAGTTGTAGTAGTAGTTGTTGTTGTTGTAGTAATAGTCGTAGTAGCCGTAGCAATTGTAGTTGTAGCAGTTGCAACAGCAACAACATTAGTGGCGGTAGTAGTATTACTTGCTGCAGCAGTAGTAGCAGTAGCAGCGGTAGTAGCAGCAGCAGTCATAGTAGTAGTACTAGGAGTAGCAGTAGTAGTAGCAGTAGTAGTAGTAGCAGCAGCAGTAGTAGAAGTATTAGTAGTAGTAGTAGAAGTTGTAGTAGATGCATTAGCAGTAGTAGCAGCAGCAATAGTAGCAATTGTAGCAATAGTAGTAATAGTAGTAGCAGAAGTTGTAGCAGCAATAGTAGTAGTATTAGTAGAAGTAAAAGGAGCCGTAGTAGCAGTAGAATTAGCAACAGTAGTAGCAGTAGTATTAGTAGTAGTAGTTGTAGTAGTAGATGTAGCAACAATAGTAGAACTAGTAGCAGCAGTAATAGTTGTAGTAGTAATAGTAGCAGTAGCAGTAGTACTAGCATTAGCAACAGAACTAGCAGTAGTAGTAGAAATAGTAATCATCACAGCAGTAGTAGAAGCAATTATAGCAGTAGTAGTAGTCATAGTAGTATTAGCGGCAGTAGTAGTAGTAGTTGTTATATTGCTAGTGGTAGTAGTAGAAGTTGTAATAGTAATAGCAGTAGAAGTCGTAGTTGTAGCAGTAGTAGCAGTAGGAGAAGTAGTTGTAGTAGTGGCAATAGTTGTAGTAGTAGGAGTAGTAGTAGTAGAAGTAGAAGAAGCAGTCGTAGTAGCTAAAATAGTAGCATAAGTAGCCATAGCAGCAGCAGTAGTAGCTATAGTAGTTGCAGCAACTATAGTAGTATCAGTAGCAGCGGTAGTACGAGTAGGTGTAGCAGTAATAGTTGTAGCTGTAGTAACAATAGTAGTCGTAGCAGCAGTAGTAGTAGTAGTTTTTGTTGTTGTTGTTCTTGTAGTAGTAGTAGAAGCAACAATATTAATTGCAGTAGTAGCAGTTATAGGAGTAGCAGCAGCAGTAGTAGTAGTCACAGTAGTAGCAGCAGCAGCAGTAGTAGTAGTTGTAGTAGCAGTAGTCATAATAGTAGTAGCGGTAGTAGTAGCAGTAGCAATAGCAGTAGTAGAAATAGTTGTAGCAGTAGTTACAGTAGTAGCAGTAGCAGCAGCTGCAGTAGTAGTAGTAGTAGTAGGTGTAGCAGTAGTAATAGTAGTAGTAGTAGCAGTAGTAGTAGTCGTAGTAGTAGTAGTAGTAGTAGTAATAGTAGTAGTAGTAGTAATAGTAGTAGTAGTAGTAGTAGTAGTAGTAGTAGTAGTAGTAATTGTGGTAGTAGTAGTTGGAGTGTTTGGAGTAGTAGTATTAGTACAAGTAATAGTACGAGTGGTAGGAGTAGTAGGAGCAGTAGTAGCAGTAGGAGTAGTCGTAATATTAGTAGCAGTTGTACTAGTAGTTGTTGTAGCAATATTGTTGTAGTAGTAGTAGTAGTAGTTGGAGTAGGAGTGGTAGTTGTAGTCGAAGTAGTAGTTGGAGTAGGAGTGGTAGTTGCAGTCGTAGTAGTAGTTGAAGTAGGAGTAGTAGTAGTAGTTGTTGTAGTAGTAGTAGTGGTAGTAGTTGTAGTAGTTGCAGTAGAAGTAGTAGTAGCAGTTGTAATAATAGTAGTCATAGTAGTTGTCATAGTAGAATAAATCATAGTAGTAGTAGTAGTAGTAATAGGATTAGTTGGAGTAGTTGTTGTTGTAGTTGTAGTAGTAGTAGTAGTATTAGTAATAGCAGTTGTAGTAGTAGTTGTGGCCGCAGCAGCAGTTGAAGTAGTAGTTGTAGTGGTAGCAGCATCAACATCTGCAGTAGTAGTAGTAGGACTAGTAGTATTACAAGTAGTAGTTGTAGTAGTAGTCATTGTAGTAGTAGAGGCAATAGTAGAAATAGTAGCAGCGGTAAGTGTAGCAATCGTTGTAGTAGTAGGAGAAGTTGTAGGAGTAGTCGTTGTAGTAGCAGCAACAACAGAAGTAGTAGTAGTAGTAGTAGTGCAGTAGTAGTTGTAGTAGTAGTAGCAGTAGTTGTAACAGTAGTAGTAATAGTAATAGTAGTCGTAGTTGCAGTAGCCAGAGTAGTAGTAATAATTGTAATAGTAATAGTACTAGTAGTAGCTGAAGTAGTAGGAGTTGTAGTCGGAGTAGGTGTAGGAGTAGTAGTAATAGTAGGAGTAGTAGTATTAGTGGTAGTAGTTATAACAGTACAAGTAGTAGTGTTATTATTAGTAGTATTAGTAGCAGTAGTAGTAGTTGCAGTAGTAGTAGCAGTAGTAGTAGTTGTTGTAGTAGTACTAGCAGTAGTAGTAGTCATGCTAGTAGTAGTAATAGTAGTAGTTGCTATTGTTGTTGTTGTTGTTGTTGTTGTTATTGTACCAGCAGTTGTAGAAGTAGTAGCAGTGGTAGTAGTATGAGTTGTAGTAGGAGTCGTAGTAGGAGTAGTAGTTTTTGGAGTATGGGTAGAAGTAGTTGAAGGAGTTGTAGTAGCTGTAGGATTTGGGGTATGAGTGGTAATAGCAGTAGCTGTAGGAGTAATTGGCGTAGTAGTAGAAGAAGTAGTAGGAGTAGGTGCAGGAATACTAGTAGTTGTAGTAGTAGTAGTAGTAGGAGCTGCAGCAACAACATCTGTAGTTGTAGTAGCAGTTATTGTTGTAATCGCAGCAGTAGTAGTAGTTGTAGCTGTAGTTAATGGACTAGTAGCAGTAGCAATTGTACTAGAAGTTGAAGTAGAAGTAGTAGTAGTCATAGTTATTATAGTAGTAGTTGGAGTAGTAGTAGTAGGAGTAGTAATACAAGTAATAGAAGTAGTTATAGGCAAAGTAGTAGTATTAGTAGTGGTAGTTGTAGCTATTGTGTAGGAATAGTAGCAGCAGTAGTAGTAGTAGTAGGAGTAGTAGTAGTAGTAGTAGGAGTAGCAGTAGTATTACTGGTAGTTTTAGTGGTTGTAGTAGTGGCGGACTAGTAGTAGAAGTAGTAGTACTAGTACTAGTAGTAGTAGTAGTAAGAGCAGCAGTACTAGTAGTAGTAGTATTTGTACTAATAGTAGCAGCACTAGTAGTAGTAGCAATAGTAGGAGTGTTTGGAGTAGTACTATTAGTACAAGTAATAGTAGTAGTACTAGGAGTGGCAAGAGTAGTAGTAGTACTAGAAGTACTCATAATAGTAATAGTTGTAGCGGTAGTAGAAGTAATCGTAGCAGCAACAATAGCAAGAGTAGAAATAGTAGTAGGAGTAGTAGTAGGAATTGTAGTTGTAGAAGCTGTAGGAGTGTTAGAAATTGTAGGTAGTTGAAGAAGTTGTAGGAGGGTAAGGAGTAGAAGTAGTAGTAGTTGTAGTAGTAGTTGTAATAGTGTTAGTATTATTATTAGTAGTAGTAGGAGTAGTAGCAGTAGCAATTGTACTTGTTGTAGAAGTTGTAGAAGTAGTAGTAGTAGTAGTAGTAGTAGTAGTAGTAGTAGTAGTAGTAATAGTAGTATTAGTCATTGTTGTAGTACGAGTAATAGTTGGAGTTGTAGTTGTTGGACTAGTGGAAACAGCAGTAGTTGTAGTAGTAGTAGTAGTAGTAGCAGCAGCGACAACAACAGTAGTCGTAGCGGTAGTTGTAGTAGTAGTTGTAGTATTGATGGTAGCAGTTGTAGTTGGAATAGCAATAGCTATAGGAATAGTAGTTTTAGTAGTAGTAGCAGTAGTAGTAGTAGTAGTAATAATAGCATTAGTAGTAGTAGTAGTAGTACTAGTACTAGTATTAGTAGTAGCTGTAGTAGTAGTTGCAGCAGTAGTAGCAGTAATTGCAGAAGCTGTGGTAGTATTAGGAGGAGTAGTAGTAGTCGCAGCAGTAGTAGTAGTTGTTGTAGTAAGAGTATTAGTTGCAGTAGTGGTAGTAGCAGTAGCAGTAGTGGTAGTTGTAGTAATAGTAGTAATCGTAGTAGTAGTTATAATAGTAGTAGTGGAAGTAGTAGTAGTATTAGTAGTAGTAGTAGTAGCAGCAGTAATACAACTAGTAATTGAAATAGCGCCAGTAGCAATAATAGCAGTAGTTGTTGCAGTAGTAGTGGTAGTGGTATTAGTATTAGTAGTAGTCATAGCAAAAGTAGTAATAGTAATAATAACGGTAGTCGTAGTAGTGGTAGTAGTTGTAGTACTAGTTGGAGAAGTAGTAGTAGTACTAGCAGAAGCAGTAGTAGTACTAGCAGTTGGAGAAGAAGTTGGTATAGTAGTAGAAGTCAGTATTGTAGTAGTAGTAGCTGCAGTAGTAGTACTAGAAGTAGCAGCCGCTGCAACATCAGTAGTAGTAGTAGCAGCAGCAAAAGTAGTAGTATTAGTAGAAGTAGTATTAGTAGCAAGAGTAATAGCAGTAGTAGCTATAATAGAGTAATAGTATAGTGATAGTAGTAGCAGTAGTAGTAGTGACAGTAATAGTAGTACTAGTAGTAGCAGTAGCGCTAGTAATAGTAGCAGTAGTAGTAGTCGTAGTAGAAGTTGTAGCGATAGCAATAGTACCAATAGTATTAGCGGCAGTAGAAGTTAGAGAAGTAGTAGCAGTAGCTATAGTAGCAGAAGTAGAAGCTGTAGTAGTAGTAGTAGTAGTAGCAACTGTAGCAGTACTTGCAGTAGTAATAGTAATAGTAGCCGTAGTGGTAGTAGTAATAGTTGGAGCAACACTGGCAGTATTAGAAGTATTAGTAGTAGTAGTAGTAGCAGTAGTAGTAGTAGTAGTAGTAGCAGCAGCAGTAGTAGTAGTAGTAGTAGTAGAGGTAGCAGTAGTAGCAAAAGTAGTGGTAGTTGCAGTCGTAGTTGTGGTTGTTGAAGTATTAGTAGTAGAAGTAGTAGTTGTATTAATAGTATTACTAGTAGTTGCAGAAGTAGTATTAGTAGGAGTAACACTAGTTGTAGTAACAAAAGTATTAGTAGTAGTAGCAATAGTAAGAGTAGTAGTAGTAGTAGCAATAGTAGCAATAGTAGTAGTAGTAGTAGTAGCAATAGTAGTAGTAGTAGCAGCAGCAAGAGTAGTTGCCAGAGCACTAGTTGTAGCAGTAGTGCCTATAGTAGTTGCAGTAGTAGCAATAGTAGTTGAAGCAACAGTAGTAGTAGTAGCCATGATAGTTGAAGCAGTAATAGCAGTAGCAATACTAGGAGTCGTAGATGAAATAGTTGTTGTTGTGGTAATAGAAGAAGTAGTTGTTGTTGTACTTGTAGTACTTGTTATAACAGTAGTAGTTATGGCAATAGTTGTAGCAGCAATAGTAGTAGCAGAAGTACTAGTAGTAGTAGTAGCAAAAGTAGTCGTAGTAGTAGTAGCAGTAGTAGTAGTTGCAGTAGTAGTAGTAGTAGAAAAAATAGGAGTACTAGTATTATTAGCTGCAGTAGTAGTAGCAGCAATAGTAGTAGTAGTAGTAACAGTAGTAGTAGTAGTAGCCATATTAGTAGCAGCAGGAGCAATAATAGTAGTAGTAGTAGTAGTGGCTACAGTAGTAGCAATAGTAGTAGTCGCAATAATAGTAGTAGCAGTAGGAGTAGTGGTAGTAGTAGTAGCCATAGTAATAGTCACAATAGAAGAAGCAGCAATAGCAATAGTAGTAGTCGCATTAGTAGTAGTAATAGTAGCAGAAGTAGTAGTAGCAATAGCAGTAGTAGTAGCGGTTGTAGTACTAGTAGTAGCAGAAGTTGTAGTAGTACCAGTAAAAGTAGTAGTAGCAATTGTTGTAGTAGTAGTAGTTGTTGTTGTTGTTGTGGTGGTGGTGGTGGTAGTCATAGTAGTAGTAGTGGTGGTGGTAGTAGTGGGAGTAGTAGTAGGAATACGTGCTGAGGAAGGAATACTAGTTGGAGTAGTAGTACTTGTAGTAGTAGTAGTAGGATTAGTAATCATAATAGTTGTTGTTGTAGTAGTTGTAGTAGTAGTAATAGTAGCAGCAGTATTCGTAGTTGTAGTAGTAGCAATAGTAGAGGTCATAGTAGTAGTAGTAGTAGTAGGTGTTGTAGTAGTATTAGTTGTTGATTTTGTAGTTGTAGTATTAGTAATAGTAGTAGCAGGATTAGTTGTTGTAGTAGTAGTGGTAGTAGTAGTAGTGGTAGTAGTGGTAGTAGTAGTAGTAGTAGTAGAAGCACTCATAGTAATATTTGCAGTAGTTGAAGTAGTAGTCTAAGTATAGGAGTATTACTCATAGTAGTAGTATTGTAGTAGTAGTACTAGTAGTAATAGTAAAAGGCATAGTAGAAGTAATTATAGAAGTATTAGTTGGAGTAGCAGTTGTTATAGTAGTAGTGGCAGTGGTAGTAGTAGAACTACTCGTAACAATAGCAGTAGCAATAGAAGCAGTAGTAGTAGTAGAACTAGTAGGGGTAGTCCAGGTAGTAGTAGTAGTAGTAGTACTACTAGTAGTAGTAGTAGTAGTAGTAGTAATAGTAGTAGTAGTAGTAGTAGTAGTAGTAGGAGTAGTAGTAGTAGCAGTAGTAGTTGTTGTAGTAGTAGTAGTAGTAGGAGTAGTTGTAGTAGTTGTAGCAGTAATAATTACAGTAGTAGTGTAAGTAGTAGTAGCAACAACTATAATTGTCGCTGTAGTAGTAGCAAGAGTAGTAATGGTAGCACTAGTAGCAGCTATAGTAGCTGTAGTAGCTATAGTAGTTGCAATAGTAGTAGTAGAAGTATTAGTAGTAGCAATAGCAGTTGAATCAGTAGTAGCAGTAGCAATAGTAGTAGTAGAAGTAGTCATAGAAGTTGTTGCAGTAGTAGTAGTTGCTATAATAGAAGTAGGAGGAGAAGTAGTAGGAGTAGTAGTATTAGTAGCAACAGTAGCAATAGCAGCAGCAGTAGCTGTAGTACTAGTTGTGGTTGTATTAGTTGTTGTAGTTATAGTAGTAGTAATAGTAGTGGTCGAAGTAGGTATATTAGTAGCAGTAGCAGCAGCAGCAACAATTGTGGTAGTAGTAGTAGTTGTAGCAGCTATAGTAGTTGTAGCAGAAGTAGTTGTAGCAATTGGACTAGTAGCAGTAATAATTGAGACAATTGCAACAACAGCAAGAATAGTAGTTGCAGTAGCAGCAGCA
Source organism: Trichopus zeylanicus subsp. travancoricus (assembly GCA_005019695.1). Classification (NCBI taxonomy): domain Eukaryota; kingdom Viridiplantae; phylum Streptophyta; class Magnoliopsida; order Dioscoreales; family Dioscoreaceae; genus Trichopus; species Trichopus zeylanicus. The sequence continues at coordinate 16,473 of RXID01015205.1, forward strand.
GCAGCAGTAGTAGTAATAGTAGTAGCTGTAACTGTATTTGCAGTAATTGTAGCTAGAATAGGAGTAGTAGTAGCAGTAGTGATAGTCGCAATAGCAGCAACAACAAAAGCAGAAGTTGTAATAGCATTACTAGTAGTAGGAGTGGTAGTAGTAGTAGGAATAGCAGTGGTAGTAGTGCTGGTAGTAGTAGTAGAAGTAGTAGTAGTAGTAGTAGTAGTAATAGTAGTAGTAGTAGTAGTAGTAGTAGTAGTAGTAGTAGTAGTAGTAGTAGTAATACGTGTAGGAGAAGGAAAAGTAGTGGGTGTAGTAGTATGAGTAGTAGTAGTAGTCAAAGTAGTAATAGTAGTAGTAGCTGTAGTAGTAGTAGTAGTAGTAGTAGAAGTAGTAGTAGAAGTAGAAGTAGTAGTAGTAGGAGACATAGTAGTCATAGGAGTAGTTGTAGCAGTAGTTGTAGCAGTAGAAGTCATAGTAATAATAGTAGTAGTACTAGTAGTAATAGTAGTAGTAGTTGCAGTAACCGGAGTTGTAGTTGTAGCATTAGTAGTCGTAAGAGTAGTAGTACTATTAGAAGGAGTAGGAGTAGGAGTAGGAGTAGTAATAGTATAAGTTGTAGTAGTAGTAGAAGTAGTAGTAGAAGTAGAAGTAGTTGTAGTAGTAGTAGTAGTTGTCGTAGTAGTCGTAAGAGTAGTAGTAGCAGTATTTGCAGCAGTAGAAGTCATAGTAATAATAGTAGTAGTACTAGTAGTGGTAGTAGTAGTAGTTGCAGTAACCAGAGTTGTAGTTGTAGCATTAGTTGGAGGAAGAGTAGTAGTACTATTAGCTGGAGTAGGAGTAGGAGTTGTAGTAGAAGTAGTAGTAGTATTGGTAGTATTAGTAATAGTACCAGTAAGAATGGAAGTAGTAGTAGTAGTAGTAATAGTAGTAGTAATTGTAGTAGTAATTGTAGTAGTAGTCGTATTATGAGAAGTAGGAGTAGGAGTAGTAGTAGTTGGAGTAGGAGTAGCAATAGTAGTGGTAGTACTAGTAGTTGAAGGAGTAGCTATAGTAGTGGTAGTAGAAGTAGTAGTTGTAGTAGTAGTAGTAGTAGTAGTAGTAGTAGTATTAATAGTCGTACGAGTAGTAGTAGCACTAGTCGCAGCAGTATAAGTCATAGTAATAATAGTAGTAGGAGTAGTAGTAGTAGTGGTAGTAGTAATAGTAGTAGTTGCAGTTGCGGCAGTAGAAGTAGGAGTCATTGTCGCAGTAGTAGGGGTAAGAGTAGTAGTACTATTAGCAGGACTAGGAGTAGGAGTAGTAGTGGTAGAAGTAGTACTGGTATTAGTAATAGTAATTGTAATAGTATTAGTAGTTGTTGTAGTAGTAGTAATTGTAGTAGTAGTTGTAGTAGTAGTAGTATTACGAGTAGTAGGAGTAAGGGTTGGAGAATTAGTAGTTGGAGTAGTAGTAGTAGTAGTAGAAGTAGTAGTAATAGTAGGAGGAGGAGTAGTAGTAGTCGTGGTAGTAGTAGCAACAGTAGCACAAGCAGTAGTAGTGGTAGGAGTAGTAGTAGCAGTAGTAGCAGTAGAAGTAGTAGGAATAATAGTAGTAGTAGTTGTTGTTGTAGCAGTTGCAGAAGTAGTAATAGTAGTAGTAGTAGTTGTTGTTGTTGTAGGTGTAGCTGCAACTGGAGTAGTGGAAGTAGAAGCAGTAGTAGTAGCATTTGTAATAGTAGTAGTAGTAGTAGTAGTAGTAGTAGTAGTAGTAGTAGTAGCAACAGTAGCAGTAGTAGTTGTACTAGTAGTAGTAGTAGTAGCAGTAGTATTAGAAGTAGTAATAATAGTAGTAGTAGTAGTAGTACTAGTTGCAGTAGAAATAGTTAGAGTAGTAGTAGTCGTACTAGTAGTAGTAGTTGTTGTAACAGGAGTAGTAGGTATATTAGCAGTAATAGTCGCATTTGTAATAGTAATAGTAGTAGCGGCAGTATAGTAGTTCTAATAGTAGAAACAGTAATGGGAGTAGTAGTAGTAGTAATAGGAGTAGTAATAGCAATAATAGTAGCAGTAGTAGAAGCAGAAGCAGTAGTAACAGTAGTAGCAATTGTAGTATAAGTAGTCTAAGCAGTAGTAATGGAAATAGTAGTAGTAGTAGTAGTAATAGTACTAGTAGTATGGGTATTAGTAGTAGTAGTAGCAGTAGAAGAAGTTGTAGTAGCACTAGAAGTAGTAAGTTGTTGTACAAGTAGTAGTGCTGCTAGTAGTAGCAATAGTAGTAGTAGTTGTAGTTGAAGTAGTAGTAGTAGTATTAGCAGCCGGAGTAGTAGTAGTTGCAGTAATAGTAGTAGTGCTAGTACGAGCAGTAGCAATAGAAATTGTAATAGTAGTAGTAGCGGTAGAAGTAGGAGTAGTAGCAGTAGTAGTATGAGTAGAAGTAGTAGTAGTAGTAGCTGAAGTACATGTAGTAGAAGTTGTTGTTGTTGTTGTCATTGTTATAGAAGTATTAATAGTACCAGTAGTTGTACCAACATTAGTAATAATAGTAGCAGTAGAAGTAATAGTAGAAGTAGTAATAGTAGGATTAGTAGTAGTAGCAATAGTAGTGGTAGTAGTGCTATTAGTAATAGTAGTGGTGGTAGTAGTAGTAGAAGCAGAAGTAGCTGTAGTAGTAATAGTACTAGTAGGAGGAGTAGGTGTTGTAGTAGAGGTTGTATTGGAAGCAGTAGTAGTAGTAGTAGAAGTACTTGGAGTATTATTAGTTGTAGTAGTGCTAGGAGTACAAGAAGCAACAAAGTAGTAGTAGTAGTCGCAGTAAGAGTGGAAGTAGTAGTAGTAGTCGCAGTAAGAGTGGAAGTAGTAGTAGTAGTTGGAGTAGTAGCAGTAGCAATAGCAGTAGTAGCAATAGTAGTTATAGTAATTGGAGTAGTATTAGTAGTACTAGTAGCAATAGTACTACTGCTACTACAGTTGCTACAATAGCTACTATTGCCACTACTACAACTTTATCTACTACTGCTGCTATAGCAGCTACGACAGTTACTGCAGCTACTACTACTACTACATCTTCGACTACTACTACTTCGGCAACTACTACTATTACTACTACTACTACTACTGCTACAATGACTACTTCTACCGCTATTACAACTACTGCAACTATTACTACTGGTACAACTACGACTACTATTACTAATAGTACTACTACTACTTCAACTACTAGTGCGACTACTGCTGCTACTGCTACTGCTACTACTACTACTATTACTGGAACTACTGCTACTATGACTAGTACACTACTGCAACAACTGCGACTACTACAACTACTAGCACTACTGCTACTGTTACTAATACTACTACTACTTCTAGAACAACTATAACTACTGCCACTAAAACTACTAGAACTACAACTACTACTACTCCTCCTCCTACTACAACAACAACAACAACAACAACTACTACTACTTCTACTGCTAGTATGACTATAACTACTACGATTATTACTTCTCCTTCTACAACTACTGCTACTGCTACTATTATAGCTACTACTACCACTACTGCCACTACTATTACTACTACTACAATTGCTACTACTAACACGACTACAAGTACTACTATTACTACTTCTAGTACCACTCTTCCTACAGAAACTACTGCTAGTACTACTACTACTATTACTACTTCGACTAAAATTACAACTGCTATTTACGGCTACTACCCCTATACCACATCTACACTCAACTTCTTCCTACTACTAACTACTACTACTACTCGACTACTACTACTGACTAATCTCGCTGCTAGCTGCTACTTCCTACTACGTGCTACTAACTAGCGCACTACGGCGACTGTACTACTACTACAACTACTACTATGGCTACTACTATTGCTACTATTACTAATGCTACTACTGCTACTACAACTACTACTGCTACTGCAGCTACAACTGCTCTATAACTATGACCACTGCGGTTACTAATACTTCTACTACTACTATACAACAACATCTACTTCTACTTTTGCTGCTACCACTACTACTTCTACTTCTACTATTGCTACTACTACTGCTACTACTACTTTTACTACTACTACTGCTACAACTACTATTACTACTACTGCCACTACTACTACTACAACTATTGTTGTTGTTGCTGCTACGACTATGTCTCTTACTACTACTAATACTGCTTCTACTACTATGACTACTACTACTAATACTACTTCTACTACTCCTAATACTACTACTATGGCTACTTCTATCACTACTACTATTGCTACTACTACTTCTACTACAGCTACTACTACTGGTATTACTATTGCAGCTGCTGCTACTACTGCTCCTACTAGACTTGCAACTATAACAACAACTACTACTACTACAACAATAACTATTATATCCACTGTGGGTACTAGTACCACTACTAACTACTACAACAATAACTATTATATCCACTGTGGGTACTAGTACCACTACTAACTACTACAACAATAACTATAACTACTGCTATTGCTACTACTTCTGCTTCTTCTGCTACTACTACATCTCCTCCTCCTCCTACTACTACTACTGCTTGTACTACTACTACTACGATGACTACTACTACCACCTACTCTACAACTACTACTACTTCTAAGACTACCACTACTAGTACTAGTGCTATCACTGTTGCTACTACTACTACTGTTACGACTACTGTTACAACAACTACTGCAACTCCTACCACTTCTACTACTTCTACTACAGCTACTACTACAATGACTACTGCAACTGCTACTACTTTCACTACAACTACTCCCACTGTAACTACTACTGTTGTTGCTGCTACTGCTACAGCTACCATTGCTACTACTACTGCTACTATGTTTATTACTACGGTACTACTACTGCTACTTCTGCTACTACTACTGCTACTACTACTATTATTGTTGCTGCTTTTACTGCTACTAATAATAGTACTACTGTTACTACTACTAATGGTGCTACTGTTAATACTACAACTACTGCTACTACTACTACTACAACTATTGCTTCTAGTACCGCTATCGCTACTACAGTTGTTACTGCTACTAGAACTACTTCTACTACCTCCACTACTACTTCTTCTACTGCAACAGAATTGCTACAATGCCTACTACTACTGCTACTACTACTACAACTATTACTATTACTACTTCTGCTTCTACTGCTATAGCCCCAACTATTACTACTACTACTGCAACTACTGCTACTACTGCTGCTACTACTACTACAAAAACTACTACTAATACTACTACTTCTACTGTAGCTACTACTCCTACTACTATTGCTACTACTGCTACTACTATGACTACAACTATTACCACTGCAGCTGCTACTACTTCTACTACTCCTACTACTACTACTTCTTCTACTGCTACTTCTACTACTAGTTCTACTGCTGTCGTTGCTGCTACCGCTACTACTACTACTTGTACTACTTCTTCTACTACTACTTCTACAACTTTTATACCAGTACTACTGCTACTAATTTTGCTACTACTCTTACTACATCTGGTACTACTGCTAATACTACAACAACAACAACTACTACTACTACTCCTCCTCCTCCTCCTACTACTACTACTCCTACTACTATTACTACTACTACTGGTACTACTACTGCTACTACTACCACTACTCTGACTACCAATACTCATACTACTACCTCTACTCCAACTCCTACTACTACTACTAGCACTACTACTACTACTACTACTATTACTACTACTTTTATTACTACTACCACTACTACTACTGTGACTACAACTACAACTACTACTTCCACTCTTACTACTACAGCTAATAGTACCATTACTACTACTGCTGCTACTACTGCTGCTGCAGCTACTACTACTAATCCTACTACTTCTACTACTGCAACTACTACTACTACTGCTTCTGCTACTCCGACAACTAATACAAATACAACTGCTGCAGCTACAACTACTATACGGTCGCTTCTACTACTACTGCTTCTACTACAGCAACTACTACTACTGCTACTAGTACTACTACACCTTCTACTGCTACTGCTGCTGCTGCCACTGTTGCCGCTACTACTACTACTACTACTACTACTACTACTACTATTGTTGCTGTTGCTAGTACTACAACTGCTAGTACTACTACTACTATTGTTGCTGTTGCTAGTACTACCACTGCTAGTACTACTACAACTACAACAAAAACTACTACTACTGCCACTACTAACTGCTGCTACTATGTTCTACTTCTGCTTGTTATAATACTGACTTTGTACTACCACTACTATTGCTATTGTGCTACTACTGTCTACTGCTGCTACCCTACTACTATTACAACTACGGGTTGCTACTACAGCTACTACTACTGTAGCTACTACTGCTACTACTACTGTTGCTGCTGCTGCTACTAATACTACTATAACAACAACAACAACGACAACTACTACTACTACTACTAATACTAATACTTCTACTACTACTACAACTGCTACTACTGATACAACTACTATAGTTATTACAACTGCACATAATAGTACTACTTCTACTATTACTGCTGTTACTACTAAAACTGCTACTACTACTACTGCTACTACTTTTGCTATTATTACTACGATAACTACTACTACTACTGTTACTACTACTACTACTACTACTACTACTACTTCTACAATTGCTACTATTGCTACTTCGGGTACTACTACAATTACTTCGACAACTGCTACTATTGCCACTTCAGGTACTGCTGGAAATGGTACAACTGCTACTGCTGCTGTTGCTGCTACTTTGGGTACAATTACTCCTACTCCCACTACTACAGCTGCTACTACTACCACTACTACTTCTTCAAATGCTACTACGCTACCTCGAGAACTACTACCACTGCTCCCATTGCTACTACCACTACTGCTACTTCTACTACAAATACTCGTACTACCACTATTACTACTCTATAACTACAACCACTACTACCATTACTACTACTACTACTTCGACTAATGCTAGTACAACTACTGCTACTACTACTACTACTCCTACTTCTAATACTACAAGTACAACTACTGCTACTATTGCTACAAATACTTCTACTACTACTAGTACTACTACTGCTACTACAGCTGGTGCTGCTATTGCTACTACTACTACTTCCGCTATTACAAATTCTACTATTATAGCTATGACGATTGCTTCTGCTACTTCAATTATGACTACTTCTACTACGACGACTGCTACAACTACTACAACGTCTACAACAATAATAACACCAACAACAACTACTACAACTACTACTACTACTACTGCTACGACTACTAATATTACGATAGCGGCCACTACTACTACAACTCCTACAACTGCTTCTGTTACTACAAGTGCTGCATCCACTACTGCTGCTGCTGCTGCTACTACTACTACTACTACTACTACTACTACAACTTCTACTACTACTACTACTACTACTACTGCTGCTGCTGCTGCTGCTGCTGCTTCTACCACTACTACTGCTGTTGCTACTGCTGCTGCTTCTACCACTACTACTACTACTACTCTTATTACCACTACTACTGCTACTACTACTATAGATACAGCTACAGCTATTGCTACTACATCAGCTTCTGCTACTGCTACTACTACTACTGCTACAGCTACCACTACTGCTACTAATACTGCTACTGCTGCTACAGCTACTACTACTGCTGCTGCTGCTATAGCTACTATTACTATTACTACTACTACTGCTGCTGCTACTACTGCAACTACTACTACATCTCCTACTACTACTACTTCTACTACTACTACTTCTATTACTATTACAGCTACTATGGCTCCTACTGATACTACTACTACTACTGCTACTTCTATTGCTACTACTACTACTGCTACTTCTACTGCAATTGCTATTAGCACTTCTTCTTGTACTACTACTTCAACTACTACTATAACTACTAACACTAACATGCCTACTCCTTCACTACTACTACTACTACTGTTGCAATGCTACTGCTGCCGCTACTACTACTACTACTTCTACTACTAGTCTTGCTACTACTACTACCAATGCTACTACTACTAATACTACTACTACTACTACTACTACTACTACTGCAACTTCTACTACTACCACTGCTACTACTATTACTACACAACTGCCACAACTACGACAACTATTACCACTACTACTCCCACAACAACTACTATTACTTCTATTACAGCTCCTTCTACTACTACTCCAACTACAACTATAATAACTACTACAACTTCTACTACTTTTACTTCAACTTCAATTACAACTGCTACTGCTCCTAGTCCATCAACTACTACTACTACTACTACTACTATGAATACGACTACTACTACGAATACAGCAACAACTTCTACTACAACTAAAGATGTTGCGACTGAAGCTCCTATAACTACTACTACTAGAACTACTACAACTACCGCTATTACCACTCGTACTCCAAATCCTAATGCTACTACTACTCCTTCAAAGACTACTACCCATACTCCAAATACTACTAGCAGTACTACCACTCCTACTCCAACTCATACTACTAGCACTACTACTACTCCTAGAACTACTAGTACAACAACAACACTGCTGCTACTTATACTACTACCACTACTACTACTACTACAACCACCACTACTACTACTACCGCTACTACTAACACTACTATTTCTACTGCTACAACTACTACCACTAATACTACTTTTCCTAATACTAATCCTACTCCTACACCAACTCTGACTAGTACTACTACTTCAACTACTATTACCACTAGTACTGCTACTACTAGTACTATTACTACTACAATTATTACTATTGCTTCTGCTGCTGCTGCTACTACTACAATAACTACTGCAACAACTATTACTACTACAAGTACTACTTCTGTTACCACTACAATTATTAGTACTGCGGCTACTACTGCACTAGTACTACTGCACTAGTACTACTGCTACTACTGCTACTACTGTTGCAGCTGCTGCTACCACTACTGCTCCTAATATTTTTCCTACTAATTCTGCTACTAATACTACTGCTACTAATTCGGCTACTACTCTTACTAATGCTACTATTGCTACTACTGCTTCTACTACTACAACTGCCACAACAACAACTACTACTACTACTTGTGATAATACTACTACTACAGCTGCTAATGCTACAATTGCTAATGCTGCGGCTGCTACTACTCTACTGTAGCTTCTACTGCTGCTACAACAACAACTACTGCTACTACTACTACTACTACTACTACTACTACTACTACTACTACTACCACTACTGCTACAACTACTCTGACTAATCCTATTACTACTACTACTACTGCTACTACTACTTATACTACTACTACTACTACTATGTCTGTTGTTACTGTTGCTACTAATACTACTACTACAACTTCTACTACTTCTACAAATTCTACTACTACTACTTCTACTACTATTACGACTACTTCTACTACTACTACTCCTACTACTGCTACTACTACAATAACATCTACCACTCCTACTCCCAACTCCAGCTACTACTGCTACTACAACCACAACTACGACTACTACTACACCTAATACAACAAAAACAACAACAACAACTACTACTACTACTATTATTGCGACTATTCCCACTGTTACTGCTTCTCCTACTACTACTACTGGTACTATTTGTTGTACTAATACTTCTACTACCACTACTACTAGAACTACTGCTACTGCAACTGCTATTGCTACTACTTCTACTACCACTACTACTAGAACTATTGCTACTTCTACTACTGCTACTATTACTACTAGTACTACTACTACTGCCACTAGTACTACTCTACTAATACTGACAATATTACTACTACGTCTCCTACTACTACTGATCCTACTTCTACAGCTGTGGCCAGTACTACACCGACTACATCTATTGCTGCTATTGCTACTATTACTACTACTGCTGCTACTACTACTCCATCAACTACTGCTACCCATACCCCAACTAGTACTACAACTACTAGTACAACAACAACAACAACAACAACAACAACAACAAGTACTACTACTACTACTACTACTACCACTACTACTGTTACTACTACTAGGCCAACTACTACTTTTGCTTCTACTACTACCACGACTACAGCAACTACTATTGTTGCTACTACTTTTACTGCTAGAACCACTACTACTATTACAACTACTACCACAACTACTGCTACAACTATTACTACAACAACTATAACTACTACTACGGCTACTACTTCTAGTACTAATACTAGTAATACTAACACTACTACAACTACTTCCACTATTACAACTACTCCTACTACTACTCCTATGCCTACACCTAATACTACTCCTAATACTTCAACTACAACTACTACTAGTACTATTACTAGTACTACTACTATTAGTAATGCTGCTATTTCATTTACTACTACGATTACTACCACTACTACTATTACTGCTGTAACTACGATTACAGTTACAACAACTACTACTGCTGTAGCTACTACAACACTACTACTACCAACACCACCACCACCACCACCACTACTACACCTATTACTACTACTACTATTGTTGTTACTGCTACTACTACTATTGCTCCTATAGGTCTCCTAATACAACAACTACTGCTACACTTACTACTACTACTATTGCTTCTACTGCTTCTACTACTACAATAACAACAACTACTACTACTCCCTTTATATGTAATACTAATACTACTACTACTACTACTATAACTACTGCTGCTGCTGCTACAAGAACAACTACTAATGCTACTACTAACACTTCTACAACTACTATTACTACTACAACAACTACTCTGACAAATCCTATTACTACAACTACTACTATGATTTATACTACTTCTTCTGTTGCTACTGTTGCTGCTATGACTACTACTACTGCTACTACTTCTACTACTACTATTATTTCTATTGCTACTACTTCTACTACTACTACAACTACTACTAGTTCTACCACTCATACTACTATTACCACCCCTACTCCAATGACTATTACTACTACTACAACCACTTCTACTACTTGTAGAATTGCTACTACTACAACAACAACTAGTACTATTACTACTACTACCACTCCTACTACTACTACTACTCCTACAACTACTACTAGTAAAATTGTTGCTGCTACTACTCCTACCAATACTACTACAACTGCAACAACCACTCCTACTCCAAATTAGACTACTACTACTACTACGACAACAACAACAACTACTACTACTACTACAATTACGACTACTCATACTACTACTACTACTACTACTACTACTCCTACTACAGCCACTACTGTTACTACTACTACTATTTCTAATAATACTACTACTACTCCTGCTAGTACTACAACAACTACTACTACTACAACAACTACTAAGAATACGACTACATTGCTACTAGTATAACTGCTTGTACTACTACCACTACTACAACAACTACTACTGTTGCTACTATTCCTGCTGCTACTACTACTACTTCTACTACTACTACTACTACCACAACTTCTACAACTGCTATAACTACTACTACTATTGTTGCTCCAACTACTCCTACTACTACTACTACTTCTACTTCTAGTACTAATACTACTACCATGACTACTACTCATAATACTGATACTACTACTACTACTACTACTACTACTACTACTACTACTACTACCAGTATAATTGCTGCTACTACTTCTACTTCTAATTCTAACACTACTACTCCTACTTCTACTGCTACTGCTACTCTTACACCTATTGCCACTACTATCCCTCCTACTACTACTGCTGTTGCTGCTACTAAAACTACTACTAATACTAATAGTCCTACAACTTCACCTACTATTACTACTACTACTATTGCTACTACTACTTCTACAACTACTACTGCTGCTATTACTACTACTACTTCTACCACCACCACTACAACTAATACTACTCCGACGACTACTACTACTATAGCTACTACTCCAGCTACTACTCCTACTCCAACACCTACACCTACTACTACTGCTGCTACTACTACTACTACTACTACTACTACCACTACTACTGCTACTACTACTACTACTACTGCTACTACTACTACTACTACTTCTACAAATGCTACTACTGCTACTCTGGGTACTACTACCACTACCACTATGACTACTACTGCTACAAATGCTGCTACGACTACTACTATTACTATAACTATTACTGCTACTATTCTATTACTACTACTACAACAATGACCACTACTACCATTACAACTACTACTACTTTTGCCACTACTACTACTTCTATTAATATTAGTACTGCTACTGCTACTACTACTACTACTATTACTACTTTTAACTCGATTAGTAGTACTACTGCTACTATTACTACAACTACTTCTACTACTACTAGTACTACTACTGCTACTACTACTATTACTACTACTGCCTCTACAACTACTAATTCTACTACTACACCTACAACTCATGTTGCTACCACTCCTACTACTACCTACTTATGCTACTTCGACTGCTACAATTACTACTACTGCTGCTGTGGCTATTAATACTGCTACTGCTACTTCTACTACTACTATTACTATAGCGGATAAAAATACTACTACTAATTCTACTACTGCTTCTACTACTACTACTATTGCAAAAATTGTTGCTACTACTTTGCTACTACTACTACTGCTACGACTACCACTACAATTACTACTACTGCAACCACTACTATCGCTACTACTGCTACCGCTACTACTATTACTACTACTACTACTATTACTACTACTACTACCTCTACTACTAGTTCGTTTGATACTACTACTACTACTAGTGCTGCAACCGCTGCTACTGCCACTACTACCACTACTACTGTTACTACTACCGTTACTGCTGCTACTACTACTACTATTTGTAATACTACTACTACTATTGCTGCTGCCACTACTACTGCTGCTGCTACCGCTAATACTACTATTGCAGCTACTGTTACTTCTAATACAGTAGCTACTACTACTACCAATACTTCTTCTATAACTATCGCTACAACAACTACAACTACTACTACTTCTACTACCACTGCTACTTTTGTTGCTTCTACCACTACTACTCATACCACTACTGCTACCAGTATTACAACTAAAACTACTTCTACTACTGTTGCAACTACTACTACTTCTACTACCACTGCAACTGCCACTACTGCTGCTACGGCTGATGCCTCCACCACTGCTACTCTTCCTGCTGCTATGAGTACTACTAGCACTACTACTTCTCAAACTACTACTACTACCTATGCTACAATTACTTCTACTAGAACTTTGATAACCACTACCTCTAGTACTATTTCTACTACTAATCCTGCTACTGCTCCTACTATGACTGCCACTGCTACTACGGCTCTTGCTACTATCGCTCTGTTGATGCTTCCCCTACTACTACTATGACACCTGCTACATCTCCAACTAGAACTACAACAATTGCGACTCCTAACACTCATACTGCTACTTCTACTACTACAGCTGCTACTGTTGTTGTTGCTACTACTACAACTGCTATAGTTGCTATTACTGCGATTGCATCTGCTACTACTGGTACCACTACAAGTACAACAACAACAACAACTACTACTACTACTACTGCTACTGCTGCTACTACTGCTACTAATGCTACTACTACTACTACTACTACTACTACTACTACTACAACTGCTACTACAATCACTACTACTACCTACTACTACTACTCCAACTACTTCTTCAACTACTCCTACTACCACTACTACTACTATTTCCACTCCTAATACTACTACTATTGCGACTACTAATAATACAACTACTATTACTACTGCTATTACAACCCAAACTACTACTACTACTATTACTGCTGCAACGGCTACTACAACAACAACTACTACTACTCCTAATACTCCAACAATAACTTCCACAACGACAACAACTACTACTGTTACTAGGACTATGACTAATACTACTAGTACTACTACTACTACTGCTACTGCAACTACTACTAATACTTCTCCTCCAACTATTACTACTTCTACTACTACTACTCTGCCTAATACTACAACTTCAACTTCCACTACTACTACTACTCCTACTACTACTATTATTAGGACTATGCCTACTACTACTACAACAACTACTACTCAACTACTACTACTATTTCTACTACTACTAGTACTACTACTATTACTACTATGACTACTACTACTACTACTAATTCTACACCTACTACTACTACTACTACTATGACTACTACTAGGAATACAACTACTGTTACTACTACTACTACCACCCTAACTACAGCAACTACTGTTGCTATTGCTCCACTTCCTACTCCTAATACTCCAACTACAACTACGACAATGACTACTACGGCTGCTACTACTACTATAACAATAATAATGATAACAACAACAACAAGTACTACTACTACTATTACTGCTACTGCTGTTGCTACTCCTCCTCCTCTTACTACTACTACTTCTACCACTCCTAATTCTCCTATTATAGCTATTGGTACTCCTACCACAACAACCACAAATACTACTAAT
>RXID01015205.1:31024-59674 GCA_005019695.1 Trichopus zeylanicus subsp. travancoricus
CTATGACTACCACTACTACTACTGCTGCTGCTACAACTACTACTACTACTACTTTTGCTACTACTACCACCACCACCACTACTACTACTGTGACAACTACAATAACAAAAACTACTACTTCTACTACTCCTCCCACTACTACTAATACTATTACTACTACTACTACTACTACTACTACTACACTAATTACAACTACTCCTGCCGCTACTACTGCTTCTGTGACTGCTACAACTACTAATACTAATGCTAATACTTCTCCTACTATGACACTTATTACTCCTATGCTTACTACTATTCCTGCTGCTACTACTATTGCTACCACTATAACTACTACAACTGCTGCTAATACTATTGCTTCTAATGCAGCTACTGCTACTACCACTACCACAACTAGTACGACAACTATGACTACTACTACAACTACAACCATTACTACTACTACTACCACCACCACTACTCCTACTACTACAACTACTACAATAAGAATAACTACTACTACTACTACTACTTCTACTCCTACAACTGCCACTACAACTAGTCCTACTACTACTACTCCTAATACTACTACTCCTAATACTACTACTACTAGTGATACTATAGCTCCTACTACAACTCATACAATAATTATTACTATTGCTATGACGACGATGACTACTACTACTACTACTAATTCTACTACTACTACTTCTACTATGACTATTATAACTACTAATACTGCTGCAGCTTCTAATACTACCACTATAACTACTATTCCTGCTTTTGCTACTACTGTTATGACTATTGCTTGTACTGCAACTACTGCTGCTACTACTGCAACCACTTCTCTTCGACTACTACTACTACAAATACTACTACTATTGCTATTGCTATTATTACTACTGCTACTATTACTGCTACTACGACTTTGACAACTACTTCTTCTACTGGAACTATTACTGCTAGTACTAAAATAGCTATCGCTACTACCAGTACTACTACCACTACTACTACTATAAATAGTACAACTACTATTGCTATTGTTGTTATTACTACTATTACTATTACAGCTGCTACGGCTATTACAACTACTTCTTCTACTGGTACTATTACTGCTAGTACTAAAATAGCTATTGCTACTACCAGTACTGCTACCTCTACTACTACTATAACTAGTACAACTACTATTACTACTACCACTACTGCTACTACTACTACTAGTACAACAACTACTGCTACTGCTACTGCTACTGCTGATGCTGCTGCTGCTGCTACTACTACTACTACTACTACTACTACTACTACTACTACTACTACTACTACTACTACTATAACAATTACTTCTACTACTCCTGCTACTGCTACTACTATTACTGCTGCTGCTACTACTATTACTGCTACTACTTTTAATACTATGGAAACTACTACTATAGTTGCTATAACCACTACTACTAATGCTGCTGCTGCTGCTACTACTACTACTACTGCTTCTACTTCTACTACAACTACTGCTACTGCTGCAGACGCTACTACCACTACTACTAATGTTGTTGCTACAATTACTGCTATAACTACCTCTTCTACAACTAGTACTGCTACTACAAATGCAACCACTATTGTTGTTGTTGCTACTACTACTACTACTACTACTAATACTACCAACTATTGCTATATCTGTTGCTACTACTACTACTACTACTACTACACGACTACTACTACACTACTACCACTACTATTGCTACTGCTTCTACAACTACTACATCTGCTGGCACTACTGTGAGTACTTCCACAACTACTACTGCTACTATTAGTTCTGCTGCTGCAATGAGTACTACTAGTACTACTGCTACAACTACTACTACTGCTACTACTATTACTACTACTACTATTACTATTACCACTACCACTACTACTGCTGGTGTAGCTACTACCACTATTGCTTCTACTACTAATCCTCCTCCTACTACTACTACTACTATTACAACTACTACGGCTACTACTACTATTATTATTGCTAGTATAACTATTATTATTACTGCTACTACTATCAGCACTATTGCTATGACTACTATTGCTGTTGATAGTACTATTACTACTACTACTACCACTATAATTTCTACTACTACTACTACTACAACTTATGCTATTACATCTGCAACTACTACTTCTAGTTTTGCTACAGTGTCTGCTACTGCTTATGCTACTACCACCACTACTACAAGTACTACTAACACTATTACTACTACTACTACTATTACTACCACAACTACAACTACGATAACTACTGCTACTGCTACTGCCACTATTGATATTATGACTCCTACTACTACTACTACTAGTTATAGTAGTAGTAGCAGTAGCAGTAGCAGCAGCAGTAATAGCAATAGTGGTGGTAGTATTAGTAATAGTAGTAGAAGTAGGAGAAATAGTAGTAGCAGTGGTGGTAGTAGTAGCAGTAGCAGTTGCAGCAGTAGCTATAGTAGTAGCAAAAGTAGTAGTAGTAGTAGTAGTTGTGGCGGTAGTAGTTGTAGTAATAGTCACAGTAGTAGTTGTAGCCATAATAGTTCTAGTAGTGGTAGTTGTAGTAGTTGAACTAGTCGTAGTAGAAGAAGTAGTAGTAGTAGTAGCTACAATAGTAGTAGTAGTAGTATTAGTAGTAGTGGTAGAAGCAACAGTAGTAGTGGCAGAAGTAGTAGTGGCAGAAGTAGTAGTAGTAATATTAGTAGTAGTAGCAGAAATAGTAATAGTAGCATATGTAGTAGTAGTAGTGGTAGTAGTAGTAGTAGTAGTAGCTCTAGTGGTAGTAGCAGTAGTAGTAGCAGTGGTAGTAGAAGGAGAAGTAGTAGTAGAAGCTGTAGCAGTATTTGAAGTAGTATTAGTTATAGTTGTTGAAGAAGTTGCAATTATAGCATAAGTTGTAGTTACTGTAGGTATAGCAGTACCTGTAGTAGTCATAGTAATAGTCAAAGTAGGAGTAGCAATAGGAGTAGTAGCGATAGTAGTACTTGTAGTGGTTGTAGCAGACATAGCATCCGTAGTAGTACTAGAAGTAGTAGCAAAAGTCATAGTGGTATCCATAGTACAAGTAGTAGTAGTAGCTGATGTAGTAGAAGCAATTGAAGTAGTAGTTATAGTGGTAGAAGTAACAACTATAGTAGTAGTAGTAGAAGTAGTAGTAGTAGCAGGAGTTGTAGTATTTGTGGTAGTAGTAGTCATAGTAGTAGCACCAGTAGCAGTTGTTACCATAGTAGTAGTAGTAGTGGGTGTTCTAGTTGTAGTAGTTGTTGTTGTTGGAGCGGTATTAGTAGAAGTTGTAGTAGCAGCAATCGTAGTAGTAGCAGAAGCAGCAGTAGATGAAGTGGTTGGAGTGGAAGTAGTAGGAGTAGTTTTAGTAGTCAGGGAAGTAGTGGCAGTAGTAGCAGTAGCTATTGTAGTAGCAATAGTAGGAGAAGTGGTGGTAGTAGTAGCAATAGTGGTAGTAGTACTTGTTGTTGTTGTAGTAGTAATAGTAGTAGTAGTGGTAGCAGTAGTAGCAAATGCAATAGCAGTAACAGTAATAGAAGTAGAAGGAAAAGTAGTAGTATTAGTAGCAGTATAGCAATAATTATAGTAGCAGTAGTAGTGGTAGTGCTAGCATCGGTACTAGTAGTAGCAGTAGCATCAGTAGCAGTATAGCAATAATTGTAGTAGTAGCAATAATAATTGTAGGTGTAGTCAAATAGTAGTAGAAGTAGTAGTAGTCATTTTAGCCGTAGCTGTAGTAGCATTCATAGAAGTTGGAGTAGCAGTTGATATCGTGCCGATAGTTGTAGTTGTAGTACGAGTAGTAGGAGAAGTAGTAGTAGCAGCAATAGCTATAGTTGTAGTAGTTGTCGTTGCAGGAGTAGAAGTGGTAGTAGTAGTAGTAGTGGTAGCATAAGTAGTACAACTAATGGTACCAATAGTTACTATTGAATCAACCATAGTATTAGTAGTAGCAGCCGTAGCTATAGTAGCAAAAGCAGTAGCTGTGAAAGTAGTAGAAGTAGTAGTAGGAGGAGAAGTAGTAATAGTAGTTGTAGTAGTACTAGTAGTATTATTAGTAGTAGCCACATTAGTAGTAGTAGTAGCTGCAGTAGTAGTTATTGTAGCAGTAGCAGTAGTAGTGATAGTAGTAGTAGTTATAGCAGCAGTAGTAGTAGTAGCAGCAACAACAGTAGTAGTAGTATTAGTAGGAGCAGTAGAAGTAGTAGTAGTAGTAACAGTGGTAGTAGTAGTAGCGGGAGCTATTGCAGCAGTAGTTGTAGTAGTAGCAGAAGTAGATGTAGTGGTGTTGGTGGCGGTAGTAGTTATAGTAGTAGTAACATTAATAGTTGTTGCTGTAGTAGTACCAGAAGCAGTAGTTATAGTAGCATAAGTAGTAGTAGTAGGAGAAGTAGTAGTAGTAGTAGTAGTAATAGTAGCAGCAATAGTAGTAGTTGTAGGAGAAGTTATCGTTGTAGCAAAAGCAGTAATTGTAGCATCTGTAGTAGTAATAGTGGTAGTAGGAGTTGCAGTAGTAGCAGCAGCAGTAGTAGTAGCAGTAGTGATAGTACCAGTAGTAGTAGCTGTGGTAGTAGTGCGAGAAGTAGTTGTAGAAGCAGAAGCATTTGTTGAAATGAAGTACTAGAAGTTGTAGTTGTACTAGAAGTTCCAGTTATAGCACAAGTTCCAGTAGCTGTATAGTAGCAGTACTAGCAGCAATTGCCATAATAGTAGTAGCAGCAGTAGCAGCAGAAGTAGTAGCAAAAGTAGTACTTGTAGTATTTGTAGCAGTCATAGCATCCATTGTAGGAGTAAAAGTAGTAGCTAAGGTCATAGTGGTAGTAGCAATAGAAGTAGTAGTAGTAGTTGGAGTAGTATCAGCAGCTAAAGCAGTAGTTGTAGTAGTAGTATAAGTAGTAGTATTTGTTATAGTAGTTGTAGTATCAGTAGTAGTAGCAGGGGCTATAGTAGTTGTAGTATCAGTAGTAGTTGTAGTATCAATAGTAGTAGTAGCAGGGGCTACAGTAGTTGTGGTAGTTGTAGTTGTAGTAGTAGGAGAGTAGCAGCAGCAGTGGGAGCTCTAGTGGCTGTAGTAGTATTAGTTGGAGTGTTATTAGTAGAAGTTGTAGCAGCAGCAATCGTAGTAGTAGTAGATGCAGCTATAGTCGAAGTAGTAGGAGTAGAAGTAGTCGTAGTAGGTTTAGTAGTCCGAGTAGTAGTAGTAGTTGTTGTAGCAGCAGTAGTAGTAGCAGTAATAGCAGTATCAGTGGTAGCTATCGTACTACCAATGGTAGGAGAAGTTGGAGAAGTACTAGTAGTAGGAGGAGTAGCAGTCGCAATAGCAGCAGATGTAGCAGCGGCAGTTGTAGTAGTAGTGGTAGCGGTAGCAGCAGAAGCAATAACAATAATAGTAGTAGAATTAGTAGGAGAAGTATTAGTAGTGGCAGTAGATGCAGTGGTAGCATTAGTAGCAGTCGCGGTTGTTGTAGTTAGTAGTAGTAGTAGCAGAAGCAATAGTAGTGGTAGTAGAAGCAGCAACAGTAGTACTAGTATTAGCGGCTATATCAGAAGCAGCAGCAGCAGCAGCAGTATAGTAGTTGTTGTAGAAGAAGAAGTAGTAGAAGTGGTACTAATAGTAGTAGTATTAATAGTAGCAGCAGTAGTAGTAGTATTAGTAATAGTAGTAGTAGTAGCGGTAGTAGTATTAGTAGTAGCTGTAGGAGCAGTACTAGCAATCGTAGTAGTAGTTGTTATAATAGTAGTTGTTGTAGTCGTAGTCCTAGAAGTATTAGTAGTAGTCATAGTAGTAGTTGTGGTTATAGTAGTAGGAGTAGTAGTAGTAGTAGAAGCGGTAGTAGCAGTATTAGTAGTAGTAGTTATTATTGTGTAATGACAGTAGCAGTTGTAGCAATTGTAGCAGTAGTAGTAGTAGTCATAGTAGTAATAGTAGTAGTAATAGTAGTAGCAAAAGTAGTGGTCCTAGCAGTAGTGGTCATAGTAGCAGTAGTTGTAGTAGAAGTACCGCCAATATTAGTAGCAACAGTTCTAGCTGATGTTGTTGTTGTTACACAAATTATCACAGTAGTAGTAGCGACAGCAATAGTATTAGTGGGAGTAGCAATAGTACTAGTATCAGCAATAGCAATAGTAGTAGTAGCAGTAGTAGTAATAATAGTTGAAGCAGTAGTTGGAGCAGCAGTAGTAGTAGTAGCAGCTGTAGCAGTAGTAGTGGTAGCAATAGCATCTCTAGTAGTAGTGGCAATATTTGCAATAGTAGCAGTTGTAATAGTAGGTGTAGTCAAATTAGCAGCAGAAGTAGTAGGAGTAATAGTCATAGTAGTTGTCACAGTAGCAGAAGTAGTAGTAGCATTAGATACCATACAGATAGTTGTTGCTATAGTAGTAGTAGTATTGGAAGTAGTAGTAGTAGTTATAGTTACAGGAGTAGAAGTAGTAGTAGTAGTAGCAGTGGTAGCAGAAGTAGTACTAGTAATGGTACCAATAGTTGCTATTGAATCAGAAGTAGTAGCAGTAGTAGTTGAAGTAGTAGCAATAAAAGTAATAGAAGTAGTAGTAGTAGCAAAAGTTATCGTAGTAGTACTAGAAGTAGTTGTAGTAGGAGAAGTAGTAATAGTAGTTGTTACAGTACTAGTAGTATTAGTATTAGTAGCTGCATTTATAGCAACAGTAACAGTAGTAGTTGTTATTTTAGCAGTAGCAGTAGTAGCGATAGTTGTTGTAGTTATAGTAGTAGTAGTAGTAGTAGTAGTAGTAGTAGTAGCAACAGTAGTAGCAATAGTGGCAGTAGTATTAGTAGTAGTAGTAGAAGTAGGAGTAGTAGTAGTAGCAGTGGTAGTAGAAGTAGTAGTAGCAGTTGCAACAATAGTTGTAGTAGTAGCAGAAGTAGTAGTAGTAGTAGTGGCAGTAGTAGTTGTAGTAGTAGTGGCAATAGTAGTTGTAGCCATAGTAGCACTAGTATCAGTAGTTGTAGAAGCAGATGTAGTAGTAGTATGAGAAGTATTAGTAGTAGTAGTAGCAGCAGCAACAGCAGCAGTAGTAGTAGTAGTAGAAGCAGCAGTAGTCGTAGCAAAAGTAATAGAAGTAGCAAAAATTGTAGTTGTGGCTGAAGCAGTAATAGTGGCATCTATACTAGTAGTTATGGAATTAGTAATAGCAGTAGCAGCTGGAGTAGTAGTAGCAGCAACAGTAGTGGTAGTAGCATTAGTAGTAGCAGTGGTAGTAGTAGTACAAGTAGTAGTAGAAGCAGGTGCAGTAGTTAAGTAGTAGTAGTAGTTGTACTTGTTGTAGAAGTTACAGTTATAGCACAAGTTGCAATAGCTGTAGTTGTAGCAATACTAGTAGAAGTCACAATAATAGTAGAAGTAGCATTAGCAGCAGAAGTAGTTGCGAAAGTAGTACTTGTAGTAGTTGTAGTAGTAGTAGCGTTCATAATAGTAGTAGAAGTAGTAGCAAAGGTCATAGTGGTAGCCAAAGTAGAAGTAGCAATAGTAGAAGTAGTAGTTGCAGTAGTAGTAGTAGAAGTAGTAGTAGTTGTTGTAGTAGTTGGAGTATCAGTAGTACCAGTTGAAATAGTAGTAGTAGTAGTAGCAGGAGCTGCAGTAGTTGTCATAGTAGTAGGAGTCGTAGCAATTATTATTTTAGTAGCAGTAATAGTGGGAGTTCTAGTAATAGTAGTAGTAGTTGGAGCGGTATTAGTAGAAGTTGTAGTAGCAACAATCGTAGCAGTAGTAGAAGAAGCAATAGCCGAAGTAGTAGGAGTAGAAGTAGTAGTAGTAGTTTTAGATGTCATGGTAGTAGTGGCAGTAGTTGTAATAGCAGTACTAGCTGAAGTAGTAGTAATAGTAATAGTAGCTATCGTAGTAGCAGCAGTAGGAGAAGTAGTAGTAGTTGTTGTTGTTCTAGCAGTAGCAGTAGTAGTAGTAATATTTGTAGCTATAGAAGTAGCAGTGGTAGCAGTAGCAGTAGAGGCAATAGTAGTTACAGCAGTAGAAGTTGTAGGAGTAGTAGTGGTAGTAGCAGCAGATGTAGTGGCAGCATTAATAACAATCACAATTGTAGTAGTACTAGGAGTAGTAGTAGTAGTAATAGTAGTAGTGGTAGTAGAAGCACCAGATGCATTAGCGGCAACAGTAGTAGTAATATTAGCAGCATCATCAGCTACAATAGCAATAGTAGTAGTATTAGTAGTAGTTGTAGTAGGAGAAGTTGAAGTATTAGAAGTAGCAGTAGTAGCTGTAGTTGTAGTAATTGTAACAATAGTAGCGGTAGTAGTATTAGTAGTAGCAGTAGGAGCTATAATAGTAGTAGGAATTGTAGTAGTAGTAGTTGTAGTAGCTATAGTACTAGTAGCAGTAGCAACAGTCTTAGAAGTAGAAGTAGTAGTTATAGCAGTAGTAGTAGTAGTTATAGTAGTAGCAGTAGTAGTAGTAGTAGTAGTATTTATAGTAGTAGTAGTAGTATTAGCAGCAGTAGTGGTTGTTGTTGTAGCAGTAGTAGTAGTTGTAGCTATAGTAGTTGTTGTAGTTGTATCAGTAATACTAGTAGTAGCAGTAGAAGTAGTAGTCATAGCAGAAGTAGTCATAGTAGTAGTTTTTATAGTAGAAGTAATAGTAGTAGAAGTAGCAGTAGCATTAATAGTAGTAGTTGTAGTAGTAGTTATAGTAATACAAGTTGTAGCAATAGTAGTAGTGGCAGCAGTATTATTAGTAGGAGTAGCAGTAGTAGTAGTTGTCATAGTAGTTGTAATAATTACTATAGTTGTAGTTGAAGCAATAGTAGTAGCAGTAGTAACAATAGCAATAGTAGTAGTAGTAGTGGTAGCATATGTAGTAGTAGTAGCAGCAGCATCAGTAGTAGTAGTAGCAATAATTGCAGTAGTAGCAATTGCAATAGTAGGTGTAGTCAAAGTCAAAGCAGAAGTAGTTATAGTAGTAGCAGCAGTAGTAGTAACAGTTGTAGAAGCTGTAGTAGTAGTAGATACCATGCCGATAGTCATAGTAGCAGTAGTAGTAGTAGGAGTGGTAGTAGCAGCAGCTGTTGTTGTAGTAGTTGTTGTTGTTGTTACAGGAGTAGAAGTAGTAGTAGTAGAAGCATTGGTAGCATAAGCAGTATGAGTATTGGTACAAATAGTTGCTGTTGAATCAGTAGTAGTAGTAGCAGTAGTAGTAGTAGCAGTAGCAGCAGTAGCAGTAGTAGCAGAAGTAGTAGCAATGAAAGTAGTAGCAGTAGCGAGGAGAAGCAGTAATAGTATTTATAGCAGTATTACTAGTATTAGTAGTAGTAGCTGCATTGTCATGCTAGTAGCAGTACTAGTTGTTGTTGTAGTAGTGGCAGTAGTAGCAATTGCATTAGTAGTCATAGTAGTAGTAGTAGTAGTTGCAACAACAGTAGTAGCTGAAGTGGTAGTAGTATTATTAGTGGTCGTAGAAGTAGGAGTCTTAGTAGTAGCAGTGGTAGTAGTAGCAGTACTAGCAGAAGTAGTTATACTTGTAGTCGTGGTGGTAGGGTTTGTAGTAGTAGTCGCAGTAGTAGTTATAGCCGTAGTAGGCATTGCAGTAGTAGTAGTAGTTGTTGTAGTTGCAGTAGTAGTAGTAGCAATAGTAGTTGCAAAATTAGCAGTAGTAGGAGATGTAATAGTAGTAGCTATAGCAGTAGTGGTAGTAGCCGTAGTAGTTTTATTAGACGTTACAGTAGTAGTAGTAGCAGTACAAGTGGTAGTAATGGTTCTAGTAGTAGTAGTAGTAGTTGTAGTCCTAGTAGGAGTAGTTCTAGTTGCAGAATTAGTAGTAGTAGCACTTGAAATTGAAGTAGTAGTTGCGGTAGTAGTAGTCATAGTAGTAGTAGTAGTAGTAGTAGTAGTAATAGTAGAAGTAGTAGATGTAGTAGTAGTAGTAGTAGTAGAATTAGTAATAGTAGAAGTAGAAGTAGAAGCAGTAGTAGAAGTAGTAGCAGTAGTAGCAGAAGTAGTAGGAGAAATAATAGTAGTAGTAGTAGCAGGAGTAGCCGTAGTAGCAGAAGTAGTAGTAGAAGTAGTAGCAAAATTAGTAGTAGTAGTTGTTATTGTTATTATAATTGTAGCAGTCATAGTAGCCGTAGTAGCAATAGATGAATTTGCAGTTGTAGTTTTAGTAGAAGCTGTAGTTGTAATAGTCATAGTAGTAGTACTAGTAGTAGTAGTAGTTGCAGTATTAGTAGCAGTAGTTGTAGTAGAAGTAGCAATAGTTGTAGTAGTAGTAGCAGTAGTAGCAGCAGCAGCAGTAGTAGTAGTAGTAGTAGCTGTAGTAGTGATAGTAGTAGTAGTAGAAGTAATAGTAGTACTAGCTGCAGAAGTAGTAGTAAAAGCTATAGTAGTAGTAACATGTATAGTAGTTATTATAGTAGTAGTAGTAGTAGTAGTAGCAGAGGTAATAATAGTAGTAGCTACAGTAGTAATAGCAGTAACAGCAGTAGTTGTAGTAGCACTAGTAGTAGCTAAAGTAGTAGTAGTAGTAGTAGTAGTAGTAGTAGTAGTAGTAGTAGTAGTAGGAGCAGCAGCAGTAGTAGCAGCTGTAGTTTTAGTAGGAGTAGCAGTAGTTCTAGCAGCAGTAGTAGTTGGATTAGTAATTGTAGTAGGAGACATAGTAGTAGTAGCAGTAGTAGCAACCGCCATAGTTATTGTAGTCGTAGCAGCAGTAGTGGTGGTAGTAGTAGTAGTTGTTGTCATTGTGGTAATCGTAGTTGTTATAGCTGTTATTTTAGGAGTAGCAGCTATAGTAGTATTTGTTGTAGCGGTAGCAGGAGTAGTAGTAGATAAAACATTAGTCGTTGTAGCAGCAGCATTAGTAGCAGTAATAGTAGTATTAGTAGTAGCAATACTAGTGCCAGAAGTAGTAGTTGTAGGATAAGTAGTAGTTGTAGCAGTAGCAATAGTAGTAGTAGAAGTAGTGGTAGCTGTAGTAGTAGTAATAGTAGTAGTAGTACTAGTAGTAGTGGTAGTAGTTGTGGTGGCAATAGTAGCAACAGCAGTAGTAGTAGTAGTTGTAGTAGTTGTAGCAATTAAAGTCGTAGCAGCCACAGCGGTAGTAGTAGTAATAGTAGTGGCAGTAGTATTAGTAGTAGTAGTTGAAGTAGGATTAGTAGTAGCAGCTGAGGTAGTAGTAGTCGTACTAGAGGGAGTAGTAGTGGCAGTAGTACTTGTAGCAGTAGTAGCAGTAGTTGTTGCAGTCGTAGTAGGAGTTGTAGTAGTTGTTGTAGTATTTGTAGAGGTTGTAGTAGTAGCAGAAGTAGTAGTAGTCAGAGAAGTTGCAGTAGTATTAGTAGCAGTAGTAGTAGTAGTAGTAGTAAAAGGAGAAGTTGTATTTGAAGCAGTCGTAGTAGTATTTGTAGGTCTAGCATTAGCACTAGTTATAGTAGTAGTGAAAGTAGAAGTCACTACTGCAGTAGTTGTCGTAGCAATAATAGTAGTAGTAGCAATAGAAATTATAGTAGTAGTAGTAGTACTTGTAGTAGTAGTAATAGTTGTTGTTGTTGTTGTTGTTGTTGTTGTAGTAGTAGTAGTAGTAGTAGTAGTTTCCATAATAGCAAAAGTAGTGGTAGCAGTAGTATTAGTAGTAGTAATAGTAGTAGAAGTGGCGGTGGTCGTAGTATTAGTAGCAATAGTAGTACTAGTATCAATAGTATTGGGAGTAGTAGTTATTAGTAGTTATTATAGTGGTAGTAGTAGTAGTAGTAATAGTAATATTAGTAGGTGTTATTGTTGTAGCAGTAGTAGTAGAAACAGTTGTGGTAGCTTTATAAGTAGTAGCAGTAGTAGTCGCTATGTACTAAAGGCAACGAAAGTAGCCGCAGTAGTAGTAGAAGAAGTAGTAGTAGCATTAGTATTTGGTATATCAGAAGTAGCAGCTATGGTTGTAGTAGTAGTAGTTATTATTGTAGAAGTTGTAGTAATAGAAGTAGAAGTATGAGTAATAGTAGGAGTAGGAGTTGGAGTAGCAGTAGTAGTAGTAATAGTAGCAGTAGTCCCAGTGGTAGTGGTAGTTGTAGTAGTAGAACTAGGAGGAATAGTAGAAGTGGTAGTAATAGTAGTTGTAGGAGCTATAGTAGTAGAAGTAGTAGTATTAGTAGTAGTTGTAGTATTAGTAGTAGCCATAGGAGTACTAGTAGTTGTAGTTGTAGTAATAGTAGTAGGAGTAGTTGTTATAGTAGCAAAAGGAGTTGTTGTACTAGTAGTAGTTGTGGTAGTTGTTGCAGCAATATTAGTATTAGTAATAGTAGTAGTTGTTGGACTAGTTGCAGCTCTAGTAGTAATAGTTGTAGTAGTAGTGTAATACTAGTAGTAGTAGCAGCAACAACAGAGGTAGTAGTAGTAGTAGTAGTAGTACTAGTAGTAGTAGTGGTGGTGGTGGTAGTAGTAGTAATAGTAGTAGTAGTTGTTGTAGGAGTAGTAGTGGCAATAGGAGTTATAGTCGTAGTTGTTGTTGTAGTAGTAGTAGTAGTAGCAGTAGTAGTAGTAGTAGTAGTAGTAGTAGTGGTGGTGGTGGTAGTAGTAGTAGTAGTAGTAGTAGTAGTAGTAGTAGTAGTAGTAGAAGTAGTAGTATTAGTAGAAGTAGTAGTATTTGTAGAAGTAGTAGTAGTAGTAGTAGCCATAGTAGTAGTAGTGTAGTAGTAGGAGTAGTAGTTGTTGTTGTAGAAGTAATTGTAGTAGTACTAGTAGTAGCAGCAGCAGCAATAATAGTAGCAATAGGAGCAGTAGTAGTTGCAATAGTAGTAGTTGTAGTAGTAGTGTAGTAGTAGTGTAGAGGTTGTAGCGGTAGCAGATGTAGCAGTAGTAGTTACTGTAGTAGTAGCAGTTGAAGTAGTTGTAGTCGTAATCATAGTTGTAGTAGTAGCAAAAGTGGTAGCAGTAGTTGTTCCAGTAGTTGTGGTAAGGGTTATAGTGGTAGTCGTAGTAGTGGTAATAGTAGCAAAAGTAGTGGCAATAATAGGAGAAGTAAAAGTAGTAGTACATGTTGTGGTAGCAGTAGTTGTAGTAGAAGCAGAAGAAGAAATAGCAGTAGTAGTAATCATAGTAGTAGTAGTTGTAGTAGTATATGTAGTAGCACAAATAGTAGTAGTAGTAGTAACAGCCTGAGGAGAAGGCTAAGGAGCAGTACTAGTAGTAATAGGAGTAGCAGCAGCAGCAGCAGCAGTAGTAGTAATAGTTGAAGAAGTAGAAGTATTAGTAGTAGTAGTTGAAGTACAAGTAATAGTAGTAGTAGAAAGGGTAGTAGCTGTAGCAATAATGGTAGTAGTTGTAGTAGTTGGAGTAGTAGTATTAGTAGTAGTAGTTGTAGTAATAGTATCAGCAAAAGTGGTTGTATTTGTTGTTGTATAAGTAGTAGAACTAGTAGGAGTAGTACTAGTAGCAACAGTAGTAGTTGTAGTAGTCATAGCAGAAGTAGTAGTAGAAGTAGTAGTAGCAATAGTAGCAATAGTAGTAGTGGTAGTAGTAGTTGTTGTTGTAGTAGTAGTAATAGGACTAGTAGTAGTCATAGTAGCAACTGTTCTTGTAGTAGTAGTAGTAGGATTAGTAATGGCAGTAGTAGTAGAAATGTTAGTGGTAGTAGTAGTAGTAGTAGTAGTAGTAGCCGCTATAGTAGCAGTTGTAGCAGTAGTAGTAGCAGCAGCAGCAGTAGTAGTAGTAGTAGTAGGGTAGTAGTTGCAGTAGTAGTTGTAGTAAGACCAATAGTAGTACTGGTTATTGTAGAAGCTAAAGTAGTAGTTGTGATAGCAGCAACAATAGTAAGAGTAGTAGTAGCAAGAGTCGTAGGAGTAATGGTAGTAGTAGCCGTAATAGTGTTATTATTTGTAGTAGGAGTAGTGGTAATAGCATTATGTGTAGGAGTAGGACTAGTACTAGGAGTAGTAGTAAGAGTTGGTGTAGGACTAGCAGTTGTAGTAGGAGTAGTACTAGTAGTAGTACCTGCAGCAGTAGGAGTAGTAGTAGCAATTGTGCTAATAATAGAAATAGTAGTAGTGGTAACTATAGTAGTAGTAGTCATTGAAGCAGTAGTTGTAGTATTAGTAGTAGTTGTTGTTGCTATTGTTGTTGTTGTAGTAGTAGCAGAAGGACTGGTAGAAGTAGTTGGAGTTGCAGTAGGAGTAGTAGTAGCAGTAATAGTACGAGTAGTTGGAGTAGTAGTAGTAGCAGCTGCAACAGGAGTGGTAGTAGTAGTTGTAGTAGTAGCAACAACAACAACAATAGTTGTAGTAGTAATGGTAGTAGTTTAAATTGTAGTTGTAGTAGTAGTAGTAATAATAGTGGGACTAGTAGTAGTAGCCATAGGAGCAGTATTTGCAGTAGTAGAAGTAGTAGTAGAAGTAGCAGCAGTAGCAGTAGCAGTAGCAGTAGTAGCAGTAGAAGTGGTAGTAGAAGTAGTAGTAGTAGTTGTTGTTGTTGTTGTTGTTGTTGTTGTTTTTGTTGTTGTTGTTGTTGTTGTTGTTGTTGTAGTAGTAGTAGTAGTAGTTGCAGCAGCAGCAGCAGTAGTAGTAGTAGCAGCCATAGCAGTTGTTGCAGTAGTAGTAGTAGGAGGAGTGTTTGGAGTAGTAGTATTAGTACGACCAATAGTAGTAGTAGTAGTAATAGTAGTAGGATAGTAGTAGCAGTTGGAGTAGTCGTAATAGTAGTAGTAGTAGTAGTAGTAGTAGCAGCAGTGAGAGTGTAGTAGTTGTAGTAGCCATAACAGTTGGTGTAGTAGTCATAGAAGTCATAGGAGTGTTAGCAGTGGTGCGTGTAGTAGGAGCAGTACTATAGTAGCAGCAGTAGTTGTAGTAACAGAAGTTGTAGTAGTCATACCAGTAGCAACTGTAGTTGTAGTAGTAGCTATGGTAGTAGTTTCAGGAATAGTAACAGCAATAGTAGTTGAAGTAGCAGTTGTTTTTAGTAGTAGTTGTAGTAGCAGAAGTAGTAGTAGGAGTAGCAATAGGAGTAGGAGTTGGAGTAGTAGTACGACTAGTATTAGTAGTAGTAGTAGTAGTAGTAGCAGTAGTAGTAGTAGTAGCCATAGTAGTAGCAGTGGTAGTTGTAGTAGTTGTAGGAGTAGTAGTAGTCGAAGGAGTAGTATTTGTTGTAGTTGTTGTATTAGTTGTAGCAGTAGTAGTACTATTAGTTGTGGCAGTAGTAACAGTAGTAGGAGTTGTGGTTGTAGTAGTTGTAGTAGTAGTATTAGTAGTAGTAATAGTAGTAGTTGTTGGAATAGTAGCAGTGCTAATAGTAGTAGTTCTTGTAAGAGTTGTAGTACAAGTAGTAGTAGTAGTAGCCGCAGTGGTTAGTAGAAGAAGTAGTAGTTGTAGTAGTAGAAGTAGAACTCGTAGCAGTAGCAATAGCAATAGTAGTAGAGTAGTAGTAGTCGGACTAGTAGTAGCAGCAAAAAAAGAGTAGTAGTAGTAGTATTGTAGTAGTTAGAGTAGTACTGTTGCAGTAATAGTTATGTGTAGTAGTGGTAGTAGTTTAAAATAAGCAGAATTAGAAGTATCAATAGTAGCAAGAATAGAAGTAGTAGTAGGAGTAGCCAGTAGGTTAGTAAGTAGTAGTAGTTAGTCGTAGTAGTAGTAGTAGTAGTAGCCCAGTAGTAGCAGTTCGTAGTAGTCGTTAGTAGTAGTAGTAGATGTAAGTAGTAGTAGTAGTAGTAGATGTAGTAGTAGTAGTAGTAGTAGTAGTTAGTAGTAGTAGTCGTAGTAGTAGTTAGTAGTCGTAGTAGTATAGTAGTAGTAGTCGTGTAGTAGTCGTAGCAATAGTAGTAGTAATAGGAGTAGTAGTAGTAGTAGTAGTATAGTAGATAGTATAGTAGTACTAGCAGTTGTTGTAGTAGTAGTAGAGGTTGTAGATGTAGCAGTAGTACTTGGTGTGGTAGTAGCAGTAGAAGTAGTAGTTGTCATAATCAAAGTAGTAGTTGTTGCTAGAGTATTAGTAGTAGTAGTTATTGTTGTTGTCATAGTAGTTGCAATAGTGGCAATAGTGGTGGTCGTAGTTGTAGTAGTGGTAGTAGTGGTAGTAGTACATGTAGTAGTACTAGTAGTAGAAGTATTAATCGCAGGAGAGAGAGGAGGCGGAGGAGCAGTACTAGTAATAGCAGTAGTAGTACTTGTAGTAGTCATAGTTGAAGTGGAAGTATCAGTAGTAGTAGTAAGGGTAGCAGTAGTAGCAGTAATAGTAGTATTTGTAGTTATAGTTGTAGTAGTAGTAGTAGTACTATCAATAGTAGTAGTAGCAATAGTAGTACTAGTAGTAGTAGTAGTAGCAGCAGCAGCAGAAGTAGCAGTAGAAGTAGTAGCAGTAGTTATAGCTGTAGTAGTTGTTGTAGCAGTTGTAGTAGTAGCTGCAGTAGCAGCGGTAGCAGTAGTAGTATCAACAGTCTCAATAGTGTACTAGTAGCAGTAGTAGTAGCTATATTAGTAGCGATAGCAGAAGCGGTAGTAGTAGCAGTACTTGCAATTGTAGTGGTTGGAGTAGTAATTGTAGCAATACTAGTAGCTGTACTAGTAGTAGTGCTAGTTGTAGTAGGAGTATCAGCCAAAGTGGATGTATTTGTTGCAGTATAAGTAGTAGTACTATTAGTAAGAATAGCAGCTATTTCAGTAGAAGTAGTAGTAGTTGTAGTCATAGCAGAATCAGTAGTAGTAGAAGTAATAGTAGTAATAGTAGCAGCTGTAGTAGCAATAGTAGTAGTGGTAATTGGACTAGTAGTAGCAGTAGCAGCCGTAGTAGTCGTAGTAGTAGTATTAGTCATGGTAGGAGTAGTTATAGTAGTTGTAGTAATAGTATTAGTGGTAGTAATAGTAGTAGTTGTTGGGGTAGTTGTAGTGCTAGTAGTAGTTGTACTAGTAGTAGTAGTAGCAGCATTAGTAGCAGTGGTAGCAATAGTACTAGTAGTAAAAGGACTAGTTGTAGCAATATTAGTGGTAGTAGCAGTAGCAATAGTAATAGTCGTAGTACTAGTAATATTAGTCATAGTAGTAGTAGTAGTCGTAGCAGTTATTGTAGTAGTAGAAGGAACAACAGTATTAGTAGTATTAGTAGTAGTGACAATAGTAGCAGAAGTAGAAATGCTAGTAATAATAGTAGTAGGAGAAATAGTTATTGTAGTAGTAGTCATCATCGTACTAGTAGTAGTAGTGGTACTAGGACTAGTAGTAGTGGTGGTGGTGGTAATAGCAATCGTAGCAGTAGCAGTGGTCATAGTAGCAGTAGCAAAAGTAGTAGTAGTAGTAATCATCACAGTAGTAGTAGCAGCCATCGGAGTAGTAGTAGTTGTTGTTGTTGTACTCGTAGTAGTACCAGTTGTTGTAGTAACAATAGTAGTAGTCGTAGTGGTAGTAGTAGTAGTAATAGCAAAAGTAGTAGCAGTAGTAGAAGTAATAGTTTTAGTGGTAGTAAATGTTGTAGTAGCTATAGTAGTAGTAGTTGCTGCATTAGTAGTAGTTGTAGTCATAGTGGTATTAGTAGTAATAGCATTAGTAGTAGTAAATGTGGTAGTGCCAATAGTAGTAGTGGTAGTGGTAGCAGGAGGAGGAGGAGGAGTTGCAACAGCAGCAATAGTAGTCATAGTAGTAGTTGTAGTAGAAGCCGAAGGATTAGTCACAAATGTAGTAGTAGTAGAAGTAGTAGTGGCAGTGATAGGAGTAGTAGTAGCATGTGTAGTATTAGAAGTAGTTATAGTAGTAGTAGTCACTATTATTGAGGTTGTAGTAGTACAAATAATTATAGTTGTTGTTGTAGTAGTAGGAGTAGTTGTCGCACTAGTAGTTGTACTAGCAGTAGTATTAGCAGTAGAAGTTATTGTTGTTGTAGTAGTTGGAGTAGGGGTAGTAGTAGTAGTAGGAGTGGTAGAAGTAGTAGGAGTTGTAGTAGGAGTAGTAGTAGCAGAAGTAGTAGTAATAGAAGTACCGGCAACAGTAGTAGTAGCGGCAACAGTAATAGTAGTAGCAACAACAGTAGTTGTAGTAGTAGTGGAAGTAGTATAAATTGTAGTGGTAGTAGTAGTTGTTGTAATAGTACTAGTAGTAGCAGCAATAGGACTAGTATTTGTAGTAGTAGTAGTAATAGTTATTGCTGTGGTAGCAGCTATATCAATAGTAGTTCTAATATTACTAGCCGTAGGAGAGAGTAGTAGTAGTAGTAGTAGTAATAATAGTAGTAGTAGTTGGAGAGAGTAGTAGTAGTAGCAGTGGTAGGAGTAGGAGTAGGAATAGTAGTAGTAGTTGTAGTAGTAGTAGTTGTAGTAGTAGTAGTAGTAGTAGCAGCAACAGCAATAGCAACAGTAGTGGTAGCATTGGTAGTAGTTGTAGTAGTAGCATCACTAGCAGTAGTGGCAATAATTGTAATAGTAGCAGTAGTAATAGTAGGTGTAGTTGAAGTAGCAGCAGAAGTAGTAGTAGTATAGTCGTAGTAGTTGTCATAGTAGCAGAAGTAGTAGTAGCAGACGTAGAAGCTATAGTAGCATTAGATACCATACAGATAGTTGTCACAGTAGTAGTAGTAGTAGGGGAAGTTGTAGTAGTGGTTATAGTTACAGGAGTAGAAGTAGCAATAGTAGTAGTAGTAGTGGTAGCAGAAGTAGTACTAGTAATGGTACCAACAGTTGTTGTTGAATTAACAGTAGCAGTAGCAGTAGCAGCAGAAATAGTAGCAGCTGAAGTAGTAGCAATAGAAGTAATAGAAGTAGTAGTAGTAGCAAAAGTTGTCATAGTAGTACTAGAAGTAGTTGTAGTAGGAGAAGTAGTAATAGTAGTTGTTGCAGTACTAGTAGTATTAGTATTAGCAGCCGCATTTGTAGCTGTAGTAATAGTAGTAGTTGTTATTGTAGCAGTAGTAGTAGTAGCGATAGTTATTATAGTTATAGTAGTAGTAGAAGTAGCAGTAGCAATAGTAGTAGCAATAGTGGCAATCGTATTAGTAGTAGTAGTAGAAGTAGAGTAGCAGTAGCAGTGGTGGTAGTAGTAGTAGAAGTTGCAACAGTAGTTGCAGTAGTAGCAAAAGAAGTAGTTGTAGTAGTAGTGCAATAGTAGCTGTAGTCGTAGTAGCACCAGTAGCAGTAGTTGTATAAGCAGAACTAGTAGTAGTATGAGAAGTTGTAGTAGTAGCAGCAGTAGTAGTAGCAGCTGGAGTCCTAGTAGTAATAGTAGAAGCAGCAACAGTCATAGCAGAAGTAGAAGTAGCAGAAGTTGTAGTCATAGCTGAAGCAATAATAGTAACATCTGTAGTAGTAGTAGTGGTAGTAGTTGTGGCTGTAGTAGCCGGAGTAGTAGCAGTAGTAGCAGTAGTTGTAGTAGCAGTAATAGTAGCAGTGGTAGTAGTAGTAGAAGTAGTAGTAGAAGCAGTAGCAGTAGTTGTACTTGTTGTAGAAGTTACAGTTATAGCACAAGTTGCAATAATTGTAGTTATAGTAGTACCAGTCGAAGTCACAATAATAGTAGAAGCAGCATTAGCAGCAGAAGTAGTAGCGAAAGTAGTACTTTTAGTAGTTGCAGTAGTCATAGCATTCATAGTAGTAGTAGAAGTAGTAGCAAAAGTCATAATGGTAGCCAAAGTAGAAGTAGCAGTAACAGTTGGAGGAGTAGCAGCAGTAGAAGTAGTATTTGTAGTAGTAGGAGTAACAACAGTAGTAGTAGTAGTAGAAGTAGCAGTAGTAGTTGTAGTTGGAGTATCAGTAGTACCAACTGAGATAGTAGTAGTAGTAGTAGCAGGAGCTGCAGTAGTTGTGGTAGTAGTAGTCATAGTAGTAGGAGCAGTAGTACTTAATGTCATAGTAGCAATAACAGTGGGAGTTCTAGTAGGAGTAGTAGTAGTAGTTGGAGCGGTATTAGTAGAAGCTGTAGTAGCAGCAATCGTAGTAGTAGCAGAAGAAGCAATAGCCGAAGTAGTAGGAGTAGAAATAGTAGTAGTAGTTTTAGTAATCGGGGTAGTTGTGGCAGTAGTTATAGTAGTAGTAGTAGTTGAAGTAGTAGCAGTAGTAGTAGTAGTTGTCGTAGTAGCAGTAGTAGGAGAAGTAGGAGTAGTAGTTGTTGTTGTTGTTGTAGTAGTAGTAGTAGCAGTAGTTGTAGCAGTAGAAGTAGGAGTGGTAGCAGTAGCAGCAGAAGCAATAGTAGTTACATTAGTAGAAGTAGTAGGAGAAGTAGTGGTAGTAGCAGTAGATGTAGTGGCAGCATTAGTAACAGTCACAATTGTAGTAGTAGTAGGAGGAGTAGTAGTAGTAGCAGTAGTAGTAATAGTAGAAGCACCAGAAGCAGTAACAGCAACAGTAGTAGTAATATTAGCAACAACATCAGCTCAGTAATAGTAGTAGTAGTATTAGTAGTAGTTGTAGTAGGAGAAGTTGTAGTATTAGTAGTAGCAGTAGTAGCTGTAGTTGTAGTAATTGTAACAGTAGTAGCGGTAGCAGTATTAGTAGTAGCAGTAGGAGCAGTAATAGCAGTAGTAATAGTAGTAGTTATTGTTGTAGTAGCAATAGTAGTAGTAGCAGTAGCAACAGTCTTAGAAGTAGAAGTTGCAGTTATAGTAGTAGTACTACTTATAGTAGTAGTAGCAGCAGTAGTAGTAGTAGTAGTGGTAGTAGTGGTTATAGTAGAAGTAGTAGTAGTAGTATTAGCAGCAGTAGTGGTTGTTGGTGTAGCAGCAGTAGCGGTTGTTGGTGTAGCAGTACTAATAGTAGTAGTAGAAGTAGTAGTCCTAGTAGAAGTAGTCATAGTTGTAGTTGTTATAGTAGAAGTAACAGTAGTAGAAGTAGCAGCAGTGTTAGTAGTAGTAGCTGTGATACAAGTTGTAGTAATAGTAGTAGTTGCAGCAGTAATATTAGTAGGAGTAGAAGTAGTAGTAGTAGAAGCAGTAGTACTTATAACAGTAGTTGTAATAATTACTATTGCAGTAGTTGGAGCAGTAGTTGTACCAGTAGTAGCAATAGAAGTAGTAGCAGTAGTAGTGATGACATCTGTAGTAGTAGCAGCAACATCAGTAGTAGCAGTAGCAATAATTGCAGTAGTAGCAGTTGTAATAGTTGGTGTAGTCGAAGTCGCAGCAAAAGTAGTTGTACTAGTAGTGGTGGTAGTCGTCGTCGTAGTAGAAGCAATAGTAGTAGTCGTAGAAGCAATAGTAGTAGTAGTACCATACTGATAGCCGTAGCAATAGTAGTTGCAATAGGAGCAGTAGTAGTAGCAGAAATTGCTGTAGTAGTTGTTGTAGTTGCGGAAGTAGAAGTAGTAGTATTAGCAGCATTGGTAGCAAAAGCAGTATGAGTAATTGTACCAAAAATTGCTGTTTAATCAGTAGTAGTAGTTGCGGTAGCAGCAGTAGCAGTAGCAACAGAAGTAGCAGCAATGAAAGTAGTAGAAGTACTAGTAGTACTAACAATAGTAGTAGCAGCAGGGAGAAGTAGTAATAGTAGTTATAGTAGTATTAGTAGTATTAGTAGTAGTAGCTGCATTAGTCACACTAGTAGTAGTACTAGTTATTGTTGTCGCAGTAGCAGCAGTAGTAGCAGTAGCGATAGCAGTAGTAGTTATAGTAGTAGTAGTAGCAGCAGCAGTAATAGTAGTGGTAGTAGTATTAGTAGTAGTCGTAGAAGTAGGAGTCATAGCAGTAGCAGTGGTAGTAGTAGTAGCAGCAAAAGTAGTTGTACTTGTAGTCGTGGTGGTAGGGTTTGTAGTAGTAGTCGCATTAGTAGTTATAGCCATAGTAGGCATTGCAGTAGTAGTAGTTGTTGTAGGTCTAGTAGTAGTAGTAGCAGTAGTAGTAGCAAAATTAGTAGTAGGAGGAGATGTAGTAGTAGTAGCTGTAGCAGTAGTGGTATTAGCTGTAGTAGTTGTATTAGACGTTAGAGTAGTAGTAGTAGTGGTTGTAGTAGTAGTAGTAGCAGTTGTAGTCCTTGTAGCAGTAGTTGTAGTTGCAGAATTAGCAGTAGTAGCATTAGAAATAGAAGTAGTAGTAGTAGTAGTAGTCGTAGTAGTAGCAGCAGTAGTAGTAGTAATAGCATAAGTAGTAGATGTAGTAGTAGCAGTAGTAGTAGATGTAGTAGTAGTAGTAGCGGAATTAGTAGAAGCAGCAGTAAAAGTAGTGCTAGAAGTAGTAGGAGAAGTAATAGTAGTAGCAGAAGTAGCAGTAGTAGCAAATGTAGCAGTAGTAGTAGTAGTAGTTAGTTGTTGTTGTTGTTGTTGTTATTGTAATTGTAGCAGTCTTATTAGCCATAGTAGCAGCAGACGAATTTGCAGTTGTAGTTGTAGTAGTAGTCATAGTAGTAGTACTAGTAGTAGCAGTAGTTGTAGTAGGAGCAGCAGTAGTAGCAGTAGCAGCAGTAGTAGTTGCAGTAGTAGAAGCCGTAGCAGTAGTAGTGATAGTAGTAGTAGTAGTAGAAGTAGTAGTCGTACTAGCAACAGAAGTAGTAGTAGTAGCTATAGTAGTAATAGTGGCAACATGTATAGTAGTTATTGTAGCAGTAGTAGTAGTGGTAGTCGAAGAAGTAATTATAGTAGTTGTTGCAGTAGTAATAGCAGCAACAGTAGTAGCAATAGTTGTAGTAGCACTAGTAGTGGCTGAAGTAGTAGTAGTAGTCGTAGTAGCGGCTGTAGCAGTAGTAGCAGCAATAGTTTTAGTAGGAGTAGCTGTAGTACTAGCAGTAGTCGTAGTTGGATTAGTAATTGTAGTAGGAGATGTAGTAATAGTAGCAGACGTAGTAGCAGTCGTAGTGGTAATTTCAGTAGTAGCAGCCACCGAAGTAATAGTAGTTGTAGTAGTGGTAGTAGTTGTTGTTGTTGTTATGGTAATCGTAGTTTTCGTAGCAGTTGGTTTAGTAGTAGCTGCTATAGTAGTAGTTGTTGTAGAGGTAGCAGGAGTAGTAGTATAAGCATAGCAGTCGTAGTAGTAGTAGTAGTAGCTTAACCGTTAGTCATTGTAGTAGCAACATTAGTAGCAGTAATAGTAGTATTAGTAGTAGCAATACTAGTGCCAGAAGTAGTAGTTGTAGCAGTAGCAATGGTAGTAGTAGAAGTAGTGGTAGCTGTAGTAGTAGTACTAGTACTAGCAGTAGCAGCAGCAGCAGCAGTAGTAGTAGTAGTAGTAATAGTAGTAGTAGTAGTAGCTGTATTAGTAGTAGTAGCAACAGTAGTAGCTGTAGCAATAGCAGTAGTAGTTGTAGTAATTAAAGTCATAGCAGCCACAATGGTAGTAGTAGTAGCAGTAGTGGCAATAGTATTAGTAGCAGTAGTTGAAGTAGGATTAGTAGTAGCAGATGAGGTAGTAGAAATAGTACTAGTTGGAGTAGTAGTAGCGGTACTTGTTGTAGTAGTAGTAGCAGGAGTAGTTGTAGGCCTAGTAGGAATTGTAGTAGTTGTTGTAGCATTTGTAGAGGTTGTAGTAGTAGTAGTAGTAGCAGCAAAAGTAGTAGTAGTCGGAGAAGTAGTAGTAGTATCAGTAGAAGTAATAGTAGTATTAGAAGCTGTAGTAGTAAAAGGAGAAGTTGTATTTGAAGCACTCGTAGTAGTATTTGTAGGTCTAGCATTAGCACTAGAAGTAGTACTAGTTATAGTAGTAGTCATAGTAGAAGTCACAACTCCAATAGTTGTCGTAGCAAAAATAGTAGTAGTAACAATAGAAATTATAGTAGTAGTAATAGTACTTGTAGTATTAGTAGTAGTAGTTGTTGTTGTTGTAGTAGTAGTAGTAGTAATAGTAGTAGTAGTAGTAGTAATTGCAATAGTAACAAAAGTAGTGGTAGTAGTAATATTAGTAGTAGTAGTAGTAGTAGTAGAAGTGGTAGTGATCGTAGTATTAGCAGCAATAGTAGTACTAGCAGCAATAGTATTGGTAGTAGTAGTTGTTATAGTCGTACTAGTAGTAGTGGTAGTAATAGTAATAGTAGTAGGTGGTCTTGTTGCAGTAGTAGTAGTAGAAACAGCTGTGGTAGCCTTAGAAGCAGTACAGCAACAGCAGTAGTAGCAACAGCAGTAGTAGCAGTAGTAGTCACTATGTACTAAAGGCAACAAAAGTAGCCGCGGTAGTAGTAGAAGAAGTAGTAGCAGCATTAGTATTAGGAGTATCATAAGTAGCAGCTGTGGTTGTTGTAGTAGTAGTTATTATTGTAGAAGTTGTAGTAGTAGAAGTAGAAGTATGTGTGATAATAGTAGGAGTTGGAGTAGTAGTAGTAGTAGTAGCAGTGGTAGTTGTAGTACTAGTAGCGAAAGGACTTGTTGTACTAGTACTAGTTGTGGTAGTCGTTGTAGCAGTATTAGTATTAGTAATAGTAGTAGTTGTTGGACTAGTTGCAGTTCTAGTAGTAGTTGTTGTTGTAGTAGTGTAGTACTGGTAGCAGCAACAACAACAGTAGGGTAGTAGTAGTAGTAGTAGCAGCAGTAGTAGAAGTAGTGGTAGTAGCAGCACTAGTAGTAGTAGGAGGAGGAGGAGTAGGAGTAGTAGTAGTGGCAATAGGAGTTGTAGTAGTAGTAGTAGTTGTTGTAGTAGTAGTAGTAGTAGCGTAGTAGCAGTAGTAGTAGTAGTAGTAGTAGTAGTAGTAGTAGTAGTAGTAGTAGTAGTAGTAGTAGTAGTAGTAGTAGTAGTAGTAGTAGTAGTAGTAGTAGTAGAACTAGTAGTACTAGTAAGACTAGTAGAAGTAGTAGATGTAGTAGTAGTAGTAGTAGTAGTAGTAGTCGTAGTAGTAGTTGCAATAGTAGTAGTAATAGGAGTAGTAGTAGTAGCAATAGTAGTAGTAATAGGAGTAGTAGTAGTAGCAATAGTCGTAGTAGTATAGTAGTAGTAGCAGTCGTAGTAGTAGTAGAGGTTGTAGATGTAGCAATAGTAGTTGTTGTAGTAGTAGCATTAGAAGTAGTAGTAGTCATAATCAAAGTAGTAGTTGTTGTAAGAGTATTAGTAGTAGTAGTAGTTGTTGTTGTTGTCATTGTAGTTGCAGTTGTGGTATTAGTGGTGGTGGTAGTAGTAGTAGTGGTAGTAGTAGTAGTAGTACATGTAGTAGAAGTATTAATCGCAGGAGAGAGAGGAGGAGTAGGAGGAGCAATACTAGAAATAGCAGTAGCAGCAGTAGTAGTGGTAGTAGTTGAAGTAGAAGTATCAGTAGTAGTAGTAACGGTAGTAGCAATAGCAGTAATTGTAGTATTTGTAGTAGTAGTAGTAGTAGTAATAGTAGGACTAGCAATAGTATTACTACTAGCAGTAGCAGTAGCAGTAGCAGAAGTAGCAATATATGTAGTAGCAGTAGTTATAGTTGTAGTAGTAGTTGTAGCAGTTGTATTAGTAGCAGCAGCAGCAGTAGTAGTAGCTGTCTCAATAGTGTAGTAGTAGTGGTAGCAGTCTCAGTAGTAGTATTAGTAGTAGTAGCAGTATTAGTAGCAGCAACAGTAGTGGTAGTAGTATCAGCAGTTGCAATAGTTGTGGTTGGAGTGGTAATTGTAGCAATAGTTGTAGTTGTATTAGTAGTAGTACTAGTTGTAGTAGGAGTATCAGCTAAAGTGGCGGTATTTGTTTCAGTATAAGTAGTAGTACTAGTAGGTGCAATACTAGTAGTAAGAGTAGCAGCTATTTTGGTAGCTGTAGTAATAGTAGTAGTCATAGCAGAAGTAGTGGTAGTAGAAGTAGTAGTAGTAATAGTAGCAATACTAGTAGCAATAATAGTAGTGGTAATTGGACTAGTAGTAGCAATAGCAGCTATTGTAGCCGTAGTAGTAGTATTAGTCATGGTAGGAGTAGTTATAGTAGTAGTAGTTGTTGTAGTAGTAGTATTAGTAGTAGTTGTTGGAGTAGTTGTTGTGCCTGTAGTAGTAGTAGTACTAGTATTAGAAGTAGTAGCATTAGTAGTTGTGGTAGCAGTAGTACTAGTAGTAAAAGCACTTGTTGTTGCAATAGTAGTAGCAGCAGTAGTAGTCGTAGTAATAGTTGTTATCGTGGTAGTTATTCTAGTAGTAGAAGTAGGAGCAATATTAGTAGTACTAGTAGTTGTGATAGTAGTAGCAAAAGTAGAAATGCCAGTAATAATAGTAGTAGTAGAAATAGTTGTAATAGTAATAGAAGGAGGAGTAGTAGTAGCATTTGTAGTATTAGAAGTAGTTATAGTAGTAGTAGTCACTATTGTTGAGGTTGTAGAAGTGCCAGTAATTATAGTTGTTGTTGTAGTAGTAGGAGGAGTAGTAGTAGCAGTAGGAGTAGTTGTTGTACTAGTAGTTGTACTAGCAGTAGTATTAGTAGTAGCAGTTGTTGTAGTAGTAGTTGGAGTAGGGGTAGTAGTAGTAGTAGGAGTGCTAGAAGTGGTTGGAGTTGTAGTAGTAGTAGTAGTAGCAATAGTAGTAGTAGCAGAAGTAACGACAACAGTAGTAGTAGTAGCAATAGTAGTAGTAGCAGAAGTAACGACAACAGTAGTAGTAGTAGCAACAACAGTAGTTGTAGTAGTAGTAGCTGTAGTTGTAGTAGTAGCAATAGTTGTTGCTGTAGTAGCAGCTATATCAACAGTAGCTCTAATATTACTAGCAGTAGGAGAGAGTAGTAGTAGCAGCAGCAGTAGTAGTAGTAGTAGTAGTAGTTGGAGAGAGTAGTAGTAGTAGCAGTGGTAGGAGCAGGAGTAGGAATAGTAGTCGTAGTAGTAGTTGCAGCAACAATAGCAGCAGCAGTAGTGGTAGAAGTAGGTGCAGTAGTAGTAAGAGTAGTAGTAGTAGTAGCAGTAGCAATACTAGTAGTAGTAGCTGCAGTATTAGTAGTAGCAGTAGTGGCAGTTGTACTTTTGGTAGTGTAGTAGTTGTTGTTATAGTAGCAGTAGCAGTTGTCTCAATAGTAGCAATAGTAGCAGTAGCAGATTGGTAGTATTGGTACAACTTGTAGTAGTAGTTGTAAAAGTAGTAGGAACTGTAGTGGCAGTTGCAGTAGTCGTAAGAGTAGTAGTAGTAGGAGGAGGAGGAGTAGTAGTTGTTGTAGTAATAGTAGTAGTAGTAGTTGCAGATGTAGTTGGGGTAGTAGTCGTAGAAGTCATTGGAGTGTTAGGAGTAGTAGTAGGAGTAGGAGTAGTAGTAGTAGAAATAATAGCAATA
Source organism: Trichopus zeylanicus subsp. travancoricus (assembly GCA_005019695.1). Classification (NCBI taxonomy): domain Eukaryota; kingdom Viridiplantae; phylum Streptophyta; class Magnoliopsida; order Dioscoreales; family Dioscoreaceae; genus Trichopus; species Trichopus zeylanicus. The sequence goes on from RXID01015205.1 coordinate 58,055, forward strand.
GTTATTGTGGTAATAGGAGTTGTAGTAGTAGTAGCTCTAGTAGTAGTTTCAGTAATAGTAGCAGCAATGGTAGTAGATGTAGTAGTAGCAGTAGTTGTTGTTGTTGTAGTAGTAGTTGTAGTAGTAGCAGTAGTAGTTGTAGCAGTAGCAGTAGTAGTTGTAGCAGTAGCAGTAGCAGTAGTTGTTGTAGCAGTGGTACTTGTGGTAGTAGTAGTAGGGGGACAAGTAGTATAATTTGTTGTAGTAGTAGTTGTAGAAGTAATATTTGTCGCATTGGCTATATTTGTTGTAGTATAAGTATAGAACTAGTAGCTGTAGTTCTAGTAATAATAGTAGTGGCTATTGTAGTTGCAGTAGTAGTTGCAATAGTCATAGCAGAAGTAGTAGTCATAGCAGAAATAGTAGTAGTAGAAATAGTAATAGGAGTAGTGGTAGCAGTAGCAGTAGCAGCAGTAGTAGACATAGTAGTAGTAGTAATCGTGGTAGGGGTAGTTATAGTAGTAGTAGTAGTAGCACTAGTAGTAGTATTAGTAGTAGTAATAGTAGTAGTTATTGGAGTAGTAGTAGTGCTCGTAATAGTCATTTTAGTGGTACTATTGTAATAGTTGTAGCAGCAGTAGTGGAGGTAGTAGTAGTTGTTGTAGTAGTGGTACTAGTAGTAGTAGTAGTAGCAGTAGTAGCAGTGGTAGCAGCAATAGTAGTAGTAGCAGTGGTAGCAATTGTACTCATAGTCAATGGACTGGTTGTCGCAATAGTAGTAGCAATAGCAGAAGCAGCAGTAGTAGTCGTAGTACTAGTAGTAGTGGTTGTTGTTGTAGTAGTAGTAAAAGCAGCAGCAGTAGTAGCAGAAGTAGAAGTAGCTGTAATAATAGTAGTAGAAGTAGTAGTAGTAGTAGTAGTAATAGTAGTAGTAGTAGCAGAAGTAGTAGTAATAGTTGTAGTCATTGTAGTAGCAGTAGTAGTAGTTATTGTAGTAGTAGTATCAGTAGTAGTAGTAGTAGTAGTAGTATTAGCAGTAGAGTAGTAGTAGTAGTAGTAGTAGTAGTAGTGGTAGTAGTGGTAGTAGTAGTAGTTGCAGTAGTACTAGTAGTAGTTATAGTAAATGTGCTAGCACTAGTAGTAGTTGTGGTAGTTGTAGCTGGATGAGGAGTAGCAGCAGCAGTAGTAGCAGTAGTAATAGTTGTAGTAGCGGTAGTAGAAGTAGTAGTATTAGCAGGAGATGTAATAGTAGCAGTATTAGTAATAGTAGCTGTAATAGTGGGAGTACTAGTTGTAGCTATAGCAGTAGCAGTAGTAGTAATAGTAGTAGCAGCTGTAGTATTAGTAGTAGTATTAGTTGTAGTAGTAGTCATTGTAGTAGGTGTTGTAGTAGTGCCAGTAACTATAGTTGTTGTCGAAGTAATACAAGTGGTAGTAGTTGCAGTAAGAGTAGTGGTCGTGTTAGTTGTTGTTATAGTAGTAGTATTAGTAGTACTGGTAGTAGTAGTGGTAATAGTAGCAGTAGTTCTAGTAGTTGTTCTAGTAGTAGTATTAGTAGTAGTAGTACTAGCAGTTGTAACAATAATAGAAGTAGCAGAAGTAGTAGTAGTAGCAACATTAGCAGTGGTAGTAGTAGTGTAG